>SJYC01063149.1:0-15803 GCA_006408675.1 Madoqua kirkii
GGATTTCTCTGGAAGGAATGATGCTAAAGTGAAACTCCAGTACTTTGGCCACCTCATGTCAAGAGTTGACTCATTGGAATAGACTCTGAAGCTGGGAGGGATTCGGGGCAGGAGAAGAAGGGGACGATAGAGGATGAGATGGCTGGATGACATTATTGACTTGGACATGAGTCTGAGTGAACTCCGGGAGTTGATGATGGATAGGGAGGGCTGGCATGCTGCGGTTCATAGGGTCGCAAATTGTTGGACACAACTGAGAAACTGAACTGAACGTTACACATCTGGCTTAATTACAATAGCTGATGAAATACAGTTGATTTTGATGTAGGAATATTAGCACAGATATGCAGAGTGGACTAGAATAATCACAATAGATTTTCTAAATGTGAAAGAGAAAGGAAGAAGAATTGGAGTTAGACATTTAAAATTGTAGGCATGTGGATTTGAAGACAGAGGAAGGACCATGAGTTAAGCAGTGCTGGTGACCACTAGAAGTAAAATATTAACAGGACATTGAGTTTATTCTCTCTGGAGTATCCAGAAGGTTCAGAGTGTTACAGACATCTTTGTTTCTGCTCAATGAGACTTCATGATTTTTGTCTCATAGAACTTTATTTTAGATACTTCTTTTAACTTGCTAGTGTTGTGATTTGTTGAAGAAGCAATAGGAATCTAATATAGATATCTGTCCAATCATATGCTGTTTCTGCTAACATATTATATTTCAGATGGTAAAGAATCCACCTGCAAAACAAGAGACCTGGGTTCCATTGCTAGGTGGGGATAATCCCCTGAAGAAGGGAATGACAACCCACTCCTGTATACTTGCTTGGCAAATTCCAAGGAAAGACCGTGCATGGAGTTCCAAAGGTCGGACATGTTGAGCAATCCACACACATTAATTTTAACACATACTGATCCTAGGAGCTAAGTTTAAGCTTTTGATTTTAACACTGAGCTTCCTTACAAAGTCATTATATGTTAAACTCATATCTTAAACAGGAGAAAATTTCAGTCACTCTGAGAGATTTTGTCCCCTTAGCTGGTACAGAGAATTTCACTTTGTCTAAATGTAAATATGGTTCTGACCATGAGATTTGGAATTTAAGATAGGAAAAGTAAATCATTATCAAAATTAAGGTCACACATTCTACTTTAAATCTTCATGTTAACATTTCTATATTTTTTCTAAATCATGCTTATTTCAGCATCCATTTTCTTTTACTTCTAAACTTCCAGCTTTCTCTCATGTTTTCTTTCAGCACAATGAGTGAGGTTACAAGTGAAATGGTGCATGCACATCTATGTGCATGTGTGTGTTTATTTCAGAGAGGTGCATACAGACATATATACATATATACATATTCTTAAACTTGAACAATATTTGTTGATTCAGCAGAGTATTTCTATACATTTCTTTAATTCCTCACAACATCCAAGTGAAGTTAGGATTGATCATCTGATATTTTCTTCTGAAAGATAAAACTGAGGCTCAGGGCATTTCTATTATTAACAATAACTTTACAAAGAAATTAGAGTTTATTGTGGACCTTTTAAAATTATACGAAAATAGAACCATGTAATATACTTCTGGTTTTTGAAATTTAGAAAATTGCATATTTTAAAAATGTGTAGTTTATTATGTGTCAGTTCAGTTTAGTCGCTCAGTCATGTCCGACTTTTTGTGACCCCATGAATTGCAGCACCCCAGGCCTCCCTGTCCATCACCATCTCTACACTCTAGTGAATTAGTTACGAATTAAAAATTTATGGCTGTGCATTATTATGGGTAGTATGTCAAGAACAGGTAGTTGAATCACACTAAAATTTGTGAGAGAGAGAGCTCCTCTAACTGGGAAGAAAGCAAAGTGACATATATGGATTTAGGAACAGTGAAATTTAAATATAGCAATTAACATTTGAGAAATCCAGTTTTTTAAAATAACTTATAGACTAAAGATCGTTGTTTGGTTGCTAAGTGATGTTCAACCCTTTGTGACCCCACAGACTGCAGCACTCCAGGCTTCTCTCTCCTTTGCCATCTCCCAGATATTGCTCAAATTCACGTCCAGTGAATCAGTGATGAAATCCAACCATCTCATCCCCTGCCACCTCCTTCTCCTTTTACCTTTAGTCTTTCCCAGTATCAGGGTCTTTTCCAATGAGTTGATTCTTTGCATCATGTGGCCAAAGTATTAGCACTTCAGCCTCAGCATCAGTCCTTCCACTGAATATTCAGGGTTGATTTCCTGTAGGACTAACTGGTTTGATCTCCTTTCAGATCAAGGGACTCTCAAGAGTCTTCTCCAGCACCACAGTTGGACAGCATCAGTTCTTTGGTGCTCAGCCTTCTTTATGGTCCAACTCATCCAGTCACTGTACACGATAAACTAAAGACTAACCAGCTTACATGGGGCTCCCCTTGTAGCTCAGTCAGTAAAGAATCTGCCTGCAGTGCAGGAGACCCAGGTTCAATTCCTGGGTTGAGAAGATCCCCTGCAGAAGGAAACAGTGACCCACTCCAGTATCCTTGCTTGGGAAAACTCATGAACAGAGGAAATGGTGGGCTGCAGTCCATGGGGTCGCAAAGAGTCAGGCACGACTGAGTGACTAACACTTACTTACTTAATCTACTTACGTAAAAGAAAGAAATTGACATAAAGTTGGTCAATACAGAAGACCATTACAACTGCACACACCATCGTGGAGGAGCCTTTAAAACACAAAACAGAGTCTGACACTTGACAGTGACCCATGAGGAAACAATCATAACTCAGATCAAATCCCCGTCATAGAAACACATTAGGTAAAAAAATACATTATAATAAATCATTGCTTTTAGAATGACTTGGTATGTAGCAACATGTAACTGACACAATAATCTAAGTGAACAGAACTGAGGGGAATTATAAAAATATGTTGCTTTTGCTAGGCAATTGTTGTGTTGCTACTTTCTACACAATAGCATTCATGATTTCTCTATTATTCAAGTTTATCTCATACAATTTTATTAAAATGGGATTCCATTTAGATTTCCTTATAGGTAAACAAGAAAGGTTACACTTATTTGTGAGAAATTTGTACCTTTATCACAGGAAAGTGAAAAAGCAAAAGTCGCTCAGTCATATCTGAATCTTTGTGACCCCCCACTATACAGTCCATGGAATTCTCCAGTCAAGAATGTTGGAGTGAGTAGCCTTTCCCTTCTCCTGGAGATCTTCCCAAGCCAGGATTGAACCCAGGTCTGCCGCATTGCAGGTGGTTTATTTACCAGCTGAGCCACCAGGAAAGCCCAAGAACACTGAAGTGGGTAGCCTATCCCTTCTCTGGTGGATCTTCCTGACCCAGGAATCAAACAAGCGTCTCCTGCATTGCAGGTGGATTCTTTACCAACTGAACTAATCAGGAAACCCCGTTTCTCACAAGACTAGATGGGAATTTAAGATTTAGTGAGCCATAATTTGGATATTTATATATATATGATGTATGTATATATGTGTATATATGTATATGATATATACATGTATATATATACCATGTATATCATTTAAATATCATATTTATGTTGTCCATTCACTACTCTTTCACTGGTTATAGCAGAAATGGTAGGGGGAATGTTTAATCTAGAGCAGTGGAAGGAGTCATTTATTTGTAGACAACAATGGAAGTCTTCAAGCAGAAAGATACAATTACGCCAAAAAATCCTTCAACCCAATGATAAACCCCTTTACACAGAGAAACTAAATCATGTACATCAATAAGTAAATGGACCCATGAAAAAACTGCTTGCAAATATATAATCTGACAGAAATTTTTGCTGCATTATACTTAAGTTCTTCTCTGACTCTAGGTCTTATTATTTCAAAGTCTTTATTGAAATTTCTATTTCATGTAGAAGTCAATTAGAGACATGCATTTGATGCTCAGCTTTACCAGCAACGCCCATAGAGAATGTAGACACTAGGCTAAATAGAGAATAATACACTGTGAGGGAGTAAAATCAGATGACCGTTTATGAAATACACTATCTGTTAACATCCACATTTTCTGAAATAGCAATTATGGTAGTGACACTCCAAGGTATGAAGAACTAAAATGTGATAAACTGTAGTTTCATGTTTTACTCTCCTATGAAATTGTGTAACTGGTTTGCTTACCAAGTGTTTTCCCATAGAAGTAATGCAATTCATGATTATTCTTTTAGCAAAAAAGAAAGAACAATTACTCAGTATCATTTCAGGTGTATCATTTCAGAAGAATTTATTCTTAAGAAATGTGTGAAGCCTCATGAGGTAAAAGAGAATTTACATATGTTTCACACATGGTTTTGAATCAATTTGAGAGAATAGAAAAATAATGAGAAAAAACTGAAAAGAACAGCAAAGTTAATCAATAATGTTTTAAAAATTGTATATAGAAGTTGAGATCAAAGAAACGGAAATATCAGGCAATAAATTGAAGCTTTTGCTATTGTCACAATCTGATCAAAGAATCACATATCTGGCTATGAGGCTTTGACCCTTGCTATCATGGGCAGTTCCTCAGCCCAAGGGCAAATGGCCCTTTTATAAATTTTTCCAACACAAAGAGCCTTTTCAGAGCCCTATTTATGTATTTATTTCTCAGACTGTAGATGAAAGGGTTCAGCAAGGGTGTGACCACAGTGTACATTACTGAGGTGAATGTACCTGAATGTGGGCTGTGGGTAGCACCAGAGCTAAGGTAAATTCCTAAGGCTTTCTATTTTGTTCGATTGATCTATATTTCTGTCTTTGTGCCAGTACCATACTGTCTTGATGACTGTGGCGTTGTAGTAGATCCTGAAGTCAGGCAGAAAATAGAAAACCCAGAGATAAAACCACACACCTATGGACACCTTATCTTTGACAAAGGAGGCAAGAATATACAATGGAGAAAAGACAACCTCTTTAACAAGTGGTGCTGGAAAAACTGGTCAACCACTTGTAAAAGAAGGAAACTAGAACACTTTCTAATACCGTACACAAAAATAAACTCAAAATAGATTAAAGATCTAAATGTAAGATCAGAAACTATAAAATTCCTAGAGGAGAACATAGGCAAAACACTCTCCGACATACATCACAGCAGGATCCTCTATAACCCATCAGCCAGAATATTGGAAATTAAAGCAAAAATTAACAAATGGGACCTAATTAAACTTAAAAGCTTCTGCACAACAAAGGAAACTATAAGCAAAGTGAAAAGTCAGCCTTCAGAATGGGATAAAATAGCACATGAAGCAACTGATGAACGATTAAGGTCAAAAATATACAAGCAACTTCTGCAGCTCAATTCCAGAAATATAACCCAATCAAAAAATGAGCCAAAGAACTAAACAGAGATTTCTCCAAAGAAGACATACGGATGGCTAACAAACACATGAAAAGATGCTCAGCATCACTCATTATCAGAGAAATGCAAATCAAGACCACAATGAGGTACCACTTCACACCAGTCAGAAGGGTTGCTATCCAAAGGCCTACAAGCAATAAATGCTGGCGAGGGTGTAGAGAAAAGGTAACCCTGTTACACTGTTGGTGGGAATTCAAACTAGTAGAGCCACTATGGAGAACAGTGTGGAGATTCCTTAAATAACTGAAAATAGAACTGCCTTATGACCCAGCAATCCCACTGCTGGGCATACACACTGAGGAAACCAGTATTGAAAGAGACACATGTATCCCAGTGTTCATCACAGCACTATTTATAATAGCCAGGACATGGAAACAACCTAGATGTCCATCAGCAGATGAATGGATAAGAAAGCTGTGGTACATAAACACAACAGAGTATTACTCAGCCATTAAAAAGAATACATTTGAATCAGTTCTAATGAGATGAATGAAACTGGATCTGATTATACAGAGTGAAGCAGGCCAGAAAGAAAAATACCAATACAGTATACTAATGCATATATATGGAATTTAGAGAGATGGTAATGATAACTCTGTATGCGAGACAGCAAAAGAGACACAGATGTATAGAACAGTCTTTTGGACTCTGTGGGAGAGGGAGAGGGAGAGGGTGGGATGATTTGGGGAAATGGCATGGAAGCATGTATAATATCATATAAGAAACGAATTGCCAGTCCAGGTTCTATACAGGATGCTTAGGGCTGGTACACTGGGATGACCTGGAGGAATGGTATGGGGAGGGAGGTGGGAGGGGGGTTCAGGATGGGGAACACGTGTATGCCCGTGGCAGATTCATGTTGATTTGTGGCATAACTAATACAATACCGTAAAGTAATTAGCCTCCAATTAAAATAAATAAATTTAAATAAATAAAAAGGAAACAATTCCTAAGGCTGTAAAATAAAATAGGGAGAAAACCAAAAGGTGGGACACACAGGTAGAAAATGCTTTTTGTTTCCCTTGAGCTGATGATTTCTTACATGTGCAGGAACCTATTTTAGAGTAAGAGTAGATGTGTGGAAGGGTACCAGCAAAAGGACCAACACTTATCAGGACAGCTACAAAATACATCACTATGTTATTAAGAAAGTTGTCAGAACTAGCAAGTTGTACCACCTGACTAAGTTCACAGAAAAAAGTGGGGGACTTGTACAACTGGACAGAAGGACAACTGCAACACCATTAAGTTGTGTAGCAAAGAATACAAGGCAATCAGCACCCAGGATGTAAGAACCAGCAATACACAGAGGTGGGGGCTCATGATGACCATGTAGTGCAGGGGATGGCTATGGCCACATACCGATAATAGGCCATCACACTCAGGAGACGTTCATCTAATCCTGCAAACAGCATGTAAAAATACATTTGGGTGATGCAGCCTTCATAGGTCATACCTTTCCTCTGTGTCTGGATGTTTCACAGCATCTTTGGGATGGTAGTGGAGGTGAAACAGATGTCTACAAAGGACAGGTTGGAGAGGAAGAAGTACACGGGGATGTGGAGGTGGGAGTCTGAGCTGACAGCCAAGATGATGAGCAGGTTTCCAAACACAGTGATCAGGTACATCAAGAGGAAAAGCCCAAATATGAGGGGCTGTAGTTCTGGTTCCCTTGAAAGTTCTAAAAGAAGAAATCCTGAAATCTGTGTATTGTGACTTGGTTCCATGGGGTGGAAGTGACTACCAGGAGAAATGAAAATAATGACAATTTTCACTCATACTGGTATAATT
The DNA here is from genome assembly GCA_006408675.1 of Madoqua kirkii. NCBI lineage: Eukaryota > Metazoa > Chordata > Mammalia > Artiodactyla > Bovidae > Madoqua > Madoqua kirkii. The sequence goes on from SJYC01063149.1 coordinate 7,165, forward strand.
CAATAGCTTAAATACTGCAATTTCTATTTAGCCCTCAAGAAGTTGATGTTAATATTTTATTTACAGCTAAGTTCTCTTTTAGCATATGTGTGTATTTAGCTACTTCAGTTGTGTCCAACTCTGTGCAACCCCAAGGATCATAGCACACCAGCCTCCACTGTCTACAGGATTTCCCAAGAAAGAATTCTGATGTGGGTTTCTATGCCCTCCTCCAGGGGTTCTTTCCAACCCAGAGATTGATCCCACGTCTCCTGAATGGCTACTGCCATTGCAGGTGGATTATAAACCACTAGTCACTGTGGAAGCCCCTTGAAGGTATACTTCATTTCATTTCTGACTAGGAATTTTTGTCTCATTCTCTTCACATTTGTTAAGAGTTGATATATTCTAGAGTTTTAATGTGATATTTCTTCATTCATTTGAGAAATACATATTTAGTGCTAACCATGTTCCAAGCACATGGAGGCAGAGTGTTCAGGAAAGCCCAGCAAACTAGCTGTTGTTTGAACAGATTCCTAAAGAGAGACAAGGAGCTAGTGTGATGTCAGAATTGTGTGCCTGGAAGAGGAAGCTGGCATTGCTAAGGACCTGAGGAAGATGCTTGTGCCACGTGTTCAACAGCAAAGAAGGAAGCCAGTGTGGCAGAGAGATAAGGAAGAGTGGGAGTGGTTAGAGATGGTGTCAGAGAGGTTGAGGAACAAGGCGGCCCTCCTGCTACACCAAACTTTCAGCCCAGAGAATTCCTCCTTCCATGCGGCTCCTTGCTGCTGCTGCTAAGCCGTGTTAGCCGTGCTAGACTCTGCGACCCCATAGACGGCAGCCCACCAGGCTCCCCCATCCCTGGGATTCTCCAGGCAGGAACACTGGAGTGGGTTGCCATTTTCTTCTCCAATGCATGAAAGTGAAAAGGAAAAGTGAATTTGCTTAGTCCTGTCTGACTCCTAGCGATCCCGTGGACTGTGGCCCACCAGGCTCCTCCGTCCATGGGATTTTTCCAAGCAAGAGTACTGGAGTGGGGTGCCATAGCTATAAAACCATCCTGTGAATTATATCAGATTCACTTCTTGGTTCAATCTGTTGTTCTGATCTGTATATAAGTCATTTAGCATATGGGTCCAGGTGACTCTGCTGTTAAGAACTGTTCTCCCTTTTAAGACAAAAGCACACACACGACATACACACACACACACACACACACACACACACACACACATCATGTTGTGTCACCATCATATATTGGTCATGCAGATTCATCCTCTTAAGTGTGAGTGGTTACAGCTCAGCTGGTCATGTCAAATGATTATTCTCCAAAAAAATATATAATTTTTACCATGAAATTCCAGTTTATAAACTTCTCATGGAACAATTAATGTGGGGTTCATTTTTGGTATAGTCAATGTCTGCTTGGTATTTTGAGAAGAATAAAAAGTATGAGAGTGAAAGAAACAGAGAGAAATGAAATGACTATATGGACATTAAGGGAAAATAATATCCAATATTCTCAATGACCCCTGAGACAATGCAATAAAGAAAGATTCCCTTGCTTCATCAACATTTCAACTCCAGTGACATCTCCTTGATGTCCTGGAAAAATAATAGAGAAAAATGTCTTTTGTCCAAGGACATGAAAAATTATATACTTATGACATGGAACATATTACAATTTTAACATCCCAAGAGGAAAAGAAACAATTGGAATATAAACTAACAATTCACTATCAGAAATAGACAAAATACAACAGAAGTTGGGTATGTTTTATATGAAGCATATAAAGCAGAAGTCTTTTTTCTTAAGGACTTCCCCTATTTGTTTCCTCTTGTTCATAAATAAGATCCTTATACTTATTTTCTACTTTTACTGGCAGCATATTATGCCTTCTATTCCTTCTAAAGGAATTTCCCTGGTGGCTCAGAACATAAAGAATCTGCTTCTCAATGCATGTGACATAGGTTCAATCCCTGGGTCAAGAAGATCCCCTGGAGAAGAAAATGGCAACCCAATCCAGCATTCTTGCCTGGGAAATTCCATGGACAGAGGAGCCAGGGGGCTACAGTCCATGGGGTTGCAAGAGTTGGAGCAGCTTAGAGACTAAACCTCCACATCGTTTCTTCTGAGTTTCCACTGCTCCTGCTGCTGCTGCTAAGTTGCTTCAGTCTTGTCCGACTCTGTGAGACCCCATAGATGGCAGCCCATCAGGCTCTACCGTCCCTGGGATTCTCCAGGCAAGAACACTGGAGCAGGTTGCCATTTCCTTTTCCAATGCATGAAAGTGAAAAGTGAAAGTGAAGTTGCTCAGTCATGTCCTACTCTTAGCGACCCCATGGACTGCAGCTTACCAGGCTCCTCCGTCCATGGGATTTTCCAGGCAAGAGTACTAGCATTTAATTATCAAGACTGACATTTCCAAGTGCAATGTTCACTTAATTTTTAGACCATAAATAAGTACTTTAACACTAGGACAACCAGAAAACAACGATGAAGACCTTTGGCCCCTGGGCTATGCAAGATTGATTCTCAGGTGACCTCAGGTACATATTCCTGGTTTCCATCCTCTCTGATGCTCTCCTGCAGCATCTGTGGATCTATCAGAATAGTCTGCCTGCAGATTGAGAGAGAAGGCTTTCCCTGTAGAAGTCAAAATTCCTCCCTAAATGATTACTGACACAGACAGAATTTTTGTCTCCAAATTAGAAAACAGGAAGTGCTTAAATCAAGCATTGGTTCCCAAACAGATGTAGAAATTCAAAAGCAAGAACCAGGCCCTCACCAACCAAAGTGACCCTGGCCGAGGGACCACAGCAGAGGAGATATTTGGAGCTTCTGTGTCAGCTCAGTAGGCATGTTTCCTCTGGCTATTCCAAACTCTAAATATTTCCCATGGGGACTCTTTACTGGATATAATGGATTTTTTTTTCCTGCTGATTCTCTTCCAAAGACACTGCATTATAAGTTAGGTGAATTTATTTTTTATTACTCCTTCCTCTTTACTTTTCTTGCTTCTAATGCCCTAAGGCTCTCAGCGTGTCATCACATCCCTGAGTACAAAATTTTCTTTAAACTGTAACGTTCCAGATTTGTCTTGACTAGGTCTCTCCGGGCTTTAACACTGTGACTTGTGGCAGGGACAGAACCACTGAAATCTCTACAAATTCTATTTGTAGCTATTCTCCTCTTCAAAAAAGGGGATGACTTTGCTAGTTTAGAATAAAACTGTGATCAATATACTCCTTGGATGCATGATAGTTTCTCCAAGCCAATTAGAAATTTCCCAGTTACAGCAGAAGTTAAGAGATATCCTTTAATCCCTCATTACTAAATGTTTGTACTTATAAGAGAGATTTTAAGTTGATGCGTAAACTCTCTTAGTGTAATATATGTGTGTATGTGCGTGTGTGTGCTGTGCTGTGCTCAGTCACATCTGTCTTTGCGACCCCATGGACTGTAGCCGGCCAGGCTCATCTGTCCATGGGACTGCCAATCAAGCATACTGGAGTGGATTCTTCCCATTGCAGGGAACTTCCCAATGCAAGGATCAAACCTATATGTTCTGCATTGCAGGCAGATCCACCAGGTGGATCAGGCAGTAAAGAATCTGCTTGCATGTAGAAAATGCAGTATATATATATGTATACAGATAAATAGATAGACATAGATATATATAGTGTGTGTGTGTGCTATAACCTGAGATGAGTGGATGCTTAGGAACCTGGGTGTGAGACACAGTAGAGGCTCAGACGTGAAGCAATGTCTAAGCAGGGCCATGGCACCTACTACTGGTGCTTACATGAGCTTCATATCAGAGGCAACTCCAATCACTGACTACAGCTGGATGCCACGGCCACACCCCTACCCATGCCAGAAGTCCATGCAGGTCCAAGCTTCCTGGATTTGCAGCCCATAGTATTACAAGAACAGCAGCCCTATTGTAGGGCCACAAGAGCTTCAGACCCAAAGATGCTTCTGAGCAGGGGAGGGCCAACTGTTGGCGGTGTTTACAGAGACAGTGCGTCAGAGGCAGTTCGCATCTCAAGCTCTGCCCAGCCAACAGGTCCATGCCCCACCACACGTTGACTGGCACACACTAGCACTTCTTGCTCCAGCACTGTTCCCGTCTGGGTCGACCAAGCTGGTGTGGGAGTGGGGGAAGCACACTTTTAGGGGGAAAAAGGTCAGCTCAGGCCTGACCCTCAAGGCTTCTGCTCTAGCAACTTGGGAGCTGCTTCCCTCCCATTAATGGCCAGTAATCAAAGAGGTAGCCATATCTCATACCTGACTCAAGCTGTAAAAACATGCCTAAAAACAGGTATTGAAAGAGAAACAAATAGTTTGCCAGATTTGGAATCAATGCACTAGTAAAGATGATATAAAACTCCATTTTCTCAAGCTAAAATGATTCAAACCTTATTCTAAAAAGTTTTATTTCCATTATTCACCCTGTGCATTTTGTTAACAAGTGGAAGACTATAAAATATTTAATTTCCTGGAAAAAGGATTGAGAAAACAGTGATAATTTTAACAGGGAAATAAAAGATAAAACTAGTTAGGACTGATCACTACAATAAAGGAAATGAACAACAACTAAAAGTAATTATATACCAGATGATATAGAAGAATACATGAGCTAATTGAGATATAAAATCATGGAATGACTCAGTCAGAAAAGAAAAAAAATAAAAAATGAGAATATTTTGAGGGATATTTGACTACATGAAGAATACTAATACATAATTGGAGTGTCCAGGAAGGAAAGACAGAAAGAGAAGGTAGTCAGAATGTATTTGATAATCTTATGGATGAAAACTTCAGAAACTGGAATAAAAAAGCAAATTCAAGTACCAGAAGCAAAAAGCATCCCCCAAAATGACAGCAACAAGACCCACACCAATATATCTATTAAACTACAATATTAAAGATATGGGTTCCTAAGAGAAGCAAAAGTAAAATGGCACTATATAAAAAGGAGCCCCATAAGTCTATCAACTGATTTTGTGTGTTTATGTGTGTGTAAATATTACAAGTCAAATGGAAGAAATCCGATAAAATTAAAGTGCTGAGAGTTTTCTGATTTGTCATTGCTAGTATATAGAAATGCTAGTGATTTCTGTGTATTGATTTCATATCCTGAGACTTTGCTAAATTCACTAATTAGCTCTAGTAATTTTCTGATACTATCTTTAGGATTTTCTATGTACAGTATCACTGCAAACAGTGAGAGCTTTATTTCTTCTTTTCCTATCTGGATTCCTTTTACTTATTTTTCTTCTCTGATGGCTGTAGCTAGGACTTCCAGAACTATGTTGAATAATAGTGCTGAAAGTGCACCCTTGTCTTGTTCCTGATCTTAGGGGAAATGCTTTCAGTTTCTGCCCAGTGAGAATAATATTTGCTGTAGGCTTATCATATATGACCTTTACTATGTTGAGGCAGATTCCTTCTATGCCAATTTTTTGAAGCGTTTAAATCATAAATTGGTGCTGAATTTTTTCAAAGGCTTTTTCTGCATCTATTGAGATGATCGTATGGCTTTCATCTTTCAGTGTGTTATGGTGTATCACATTAATTTATTTGTGTATATTGAGGAATCCTTGCATTCCTGGAACGAACCAAACTTGATCATGGTGTATGAGGTTTTTGATGTGGGGCTGAATTCTGTTTGCTAAAATTTTGTTGAGGATTTTTGCATCTATGTGCATCAGTGATATTGGCCTGTGGTTTTCTTTTTGTGTGTTGGCTTTGCTTGTTTTGGTGTCAGGGTGATGGTGGCTTTGTAGACTGAGTTTGGATGTGTTCTATCCTCTGTATTTTTTTTTTTTTGAAAGAGTGTTAGAAGAATAGGCATTAGTTATTCTATAAATGTTTGATAGAATTCTCCTGTGAAGATATTTAGTCCTGGGTTTTTGTTTTGGGAGAGATTTTTTGATCACATCTTCAATTTCAGTGCTTATAATTGGGTTGTTCATAATTTCTATTTGTTCCTGGTTCAGTCTTGAAGAATTGAGCTTTTCTAAGAATCTGTCCATTTCTTCCAGGTTATCCATTTTATTGCCATGTAAGTTGTCCATAATAGTCTCATAATCCTTTGCATTTCTGCATTCTCTGTTGGAACCTTTCCTTTTTCATTTCTAATATCTCCTATTTTTTTCTTGATGAGACTGTCTAAAGTTTTGCCATTATTCTCAGAAAACCAGCTTTTAATTTTATTAATCTTTATTATTGTTTCTCTCACTTCTTTTTCATTTATTTCTCCTCAGATCTTTATGATTTCTTTTCTTCTAATTTTGGGATTTTTGTTGTTGTTCTTCTTCTTTTTCCAGTTGTTTTTGGTGCAAAATTAGATTATCTATTTGATGATTTTCCTTGTTACTTGGGGTGGGATTGTATTGCTATAAACTTCCTTCTTATGACTGCTTTTGCTGCATCCCATAGGTTTTGAGTTGTGTATGTTTTCATTGTCATTTGTTTCTAGAAATTTTTTTATTTTGCTCTTGATTTCTTCAGTAGTCTGCTTTCTATTTACAAACATGTTGTTTAATCTTAGGTATTTGTTTCCTTCAGTTTTTTTTCTTGTAATTGATATCTAGTCTCATAGTGTTGTGGTCAAAGAAGATGCTTGATATGATTTCGAATTTCCTAAATTTACTAAAGTTTAATTTGTGGCCTAAGATGTGTCTGTCCTGAAGAATGTTCCATGTGCACCTTAGAAGAAGGTGTATTCTTCTGTATTTTGATGAAATGTCTTGAGGATATCAGTAGATCCATCTCATCTAATGTATCATTAAAACTTGTGTTTTCTTATTAATTTTCTGTTTTGATGATCTGTCCATTGGTGTGAGTGGGGTGTTAACATCTCTTATTATTATTGTGTTACTGTCAATATCTCCTTTTATGTATGTTAGTGTTTGTCTTATGCATTGAGGTACTCCTTTGTTGAGTGCATAGATGTTTGCAATTGTTATGTCTTCCTCTTAGATTGATCCCTTGATCATTATGTAGTGTCGTTCCTTATCTCTTGTAATTTTCTTCATTTTAAGGTCTATTAGGTCTGATATAAGGATTGCTACTCCAGTTTTTTTTTTTTTGCTTCTCATTTACATGAAATATATTTTTTCATCCTCTCACTTTCAGTCTATATGTGTCTTGAGGTCTAAAGTGGGTTTCTTGTGCACAACATGTATATGGGTCTTTTTTTTTTAATCCATTCATCCAATCTGTATCTTTTGGTTGGAGCATTTAATACGTTTACATTTAAAGTAATTATTGATATATATGTTCCTATTGCCATCTTCTTAATTGTTTGGAGTGGATTTTGTAGATATTTTTTCTTCTCTTGTATTTCTTGACTGTGTAAGTCCATTTAACACTTGTTGTAAAGCTGGTTTGGTGGTACTGAATTCTCTTACCTTCTGCTTGTCTGAAAATTTTTTTATTTCTCCATCAATTTTGAATGAGATCCTTGCTTGGTAAAGTAATCTTGGTTGTAGATTTTTCCCTTTCAATACTTTAATTATATCCTGTCATTCCCTGCAGAGTTTCTGCTGAAAGATCAGCTGTTAAGCCTTTGGGGTTTCCCTTGTATGTTACTTGTTGCTTCTCCCTTGCTGTCTTTAATATTCTTTCTTTGTGTTTAGTCTTTGTAGTTTGATTAGTATGTGTTTTGATGTGTTTCTCCATGAGTTTCTCCTATTTGGGACTCTTTGTTCCTCTTGGACTTAATTGACTATTTCCTTTTCCATGTTGGTACTGCTAAGTCACTTCAGTCATCTCCAACTCTGTGAGACCCCATGGCAGCCCACCAGGCTCCCCAGTACCTAAGATTCTCCAGGCAAGAGCATTGGAGTGGGTTGCCATTTCCTTTTCCAGTGCATGAAAGTGAAAAGTGAAAGTGAAGCCGCTCAGTTGTGTCTGACTTAGCGACCCCATGGACTGCAGCCTACCAGGCTCCTCCGTCCATGGGATTTTCCAGGCAAGAGTACTGGAGTGGGGTGCCATTGCCTTTTCCAATGTTGGTACTATTGGTACTATTTCCTTTCCAAAATTTCAACTACAAACTCTTTAAAAATTTCTAATACAGGGTTATCATTAACATTTTTCTAAATCCCATATATATGCGTCAGTAGACGTGTTTTTCTTTTGATGTATGGCAAAACCAATACAATATTGTAAAGTAATTAACCTCTAATTAAAATAAATAAATTTATGTTAAAAAATTTACTCACACCCTTTCTTTTCTTCTTCTTCTTCTTCTGGGACCCCTATAATTCGAATGTTGGTGCATTTGATATTGTCCCAGAGGTCTCTGAGACTACCCTCAGTTCCTTTCATTCTTATTACTTTATTATGCTCTTCAGAATTTATTTCCACCATTTTATCCTCCAGCTCACTGATTCAATCTTCTGCTTCAGATATTCTGGTATTGTTTCCTTCCAGAGTGTTTTTAATTTCCGTAGTTGTGTTGTTTGTGTCTGCATATTCATTTTTCAGTTCTTATAGGTATTTGTTAACTGATTCTTGCATTTTCTCCATTTTGCTTTCAAGGTTTTTGATAGTCTTTACAATCATTGTTCTGAATTCTTTTCCAAGTAGTTTGCCTATTTCCTCTTCATTTATTTGGACTTCTATGTTTCTAGTTTGTTCCTTC
>SJYC01063151.1:0-18600 GCA_006408675.1 Madoqua kirkii
AAGAAAATATTTCAGGGAACAAAGGAGAATGGATGAGAGAGAGGCAGCAGTGGATGAAACAGAGCTGGCAAGATGTGAAAAATAGTTGAAGCTGGATAATGGATATGTTATTCCTTCTTTTATTATGTATGCTTGAACATTTCCATAATAAAGAGCAAAATAAATAAATACACATGTTGGAGAAAGTACAGGAATTATAAATCAACGAAACTCCATTTTGTGTAAAATGGCACTTCAGTGCAACCATAATTAATAAATGCTCCTATGAGCTGCCCCCCCCCCAAAAAAAAACTCCCCACAGACTCCTGGGGTCTAACATAGATGGGCTCTTCATTTTAACAGACCCTCCTCCGAGGTGATTCTGAGGCATACCCACTGTTCTACTGAGTCCAGAGATACTGGGTAACATTCTAGTTTAAAGGTCTGGGCTCAGCCAGACCTGATTGCAAATCCCAGCTCTGCCACTCACTTGCTGTGTGACTTTAGGACACTTACTGAACCTCTCTGAGCCTCAGTTTCCCCTTCTCTAAAATGAAGACAATCTTAATCTTTGTCTCTCAGGGTTCTTCTAAAGACCAAGTAAGATAATGTATATAAAGGGCTCAACACAGGTTGAAAACCTAGAACCTTCATAGTGCTCAAAATCACTGGTGGTTAGGGACTCACCATGGTGGTAATGTGAAGAAAGAGTTGGAAGGGAGCAGGCATGGAGGTCCATCTAGTCAAAGCTACAGTTTTTCCAGTAGTCATATGTGGATGTGAGAGAAGGACTATAAAGGAAGCTGAGAGCCAAAGAATTGATGCTTCTGAACTGTGGTGCTGGAGAAGACTCTTGAGAGTCTTTTGGACAGCAAGGAGATCCAACAGGTCCATCCTAAAGGAAATCAGTCCTGAGTGTTCATTGGAAGGATTAGGGCTGAAGCTCCAATACTTTGGCCACCTGATGTGAAGAATTGACTCATTGGAAAAGACTGATGCTGGGAAAGACTGAAGGCAGGAGAAGGGGATGGCAGAGGATGAGATGGCTGGATGGCATCACTGGCTCAATGGACATGAGTTTGAGTGAACTCCAGGAGTTGGTAATGGACAGGGAGGCCTGGCATGCTGCAGTCCATGGGGTTGCAAAGAGTTGGACATGACTTTGAGATTGAACTGAACAGAGTTGAAGCATGGAGGCAGGGAGACCAGTGAGGAGGCAGCCCTAGGATGCACTTGAGGTTGGAAATGTGGAAATAGCACAAGCGGGGCTCTCTCTGCAGAGACCTTGCAGTGCCCTGACATTCTGCTAGATGGGCTGGGCTGGGAGAGAGGAGGGGGAAGTAAACAGGAAGGAACAGCAGCTGCATCTGCAGTCCTGACACCTGTGTGAGCTGCTTCAAGAACTTCATCCTCGCAATAACCCTACGATGTGGGATCACTTTATCCTGAGGGTTTCTCAGTCTCGGTACTCTTGACATTGTGTGTGTGTTAGTCTCTCAGTCGTATTCGACTCTCTGTGTCCCCATGGACTGTAGCCCGTCAGGCTCCTCTGTCCATGGGATTTCCCAGGCAAGAATACTGAAGCGGGTTGCCATTCTCTTCTCCAGGGATCTTCTCAACTCTGGGACCAAACACAGGTCTCCTTCACTGCGGGTAGATTCTTTACCATCTGAGCCAAGAGAAGCTCATGCTAGGTAATTCTTTGTTGTGTGGGACCAGGCTGCACCGTGGGATATTCTAGCAGCATCCCTGGCTGGATGACCGTAGTGCCCTTTGCTAGTGGTGACAACCAAAAATGTCTCCAGAATTTGCCAAATGTTCCCAGAGAACAGAATCACCCAGTTAAGTCCCAGTGTGTTATCCTGATTGTGCAGGTAAAAGAGCCCCAGAGCCAAGCCGTCTTGCCCACAGTCACGCAGCTAAGCAGCAGCAGGACTCAAATTCAGGTCTGGCTCAGAGCTCCGATGTTAACCTCTGCTGTGAAGGTCAACTCTCTGCAGTGGCAGACCCAGGCTGTCTTCATGGGAGGGTCTTGGGGGTGAAAGGTTGTTGCTGAACCATGAAAGATGCCTCGTTAAGGCTATGGGGAGAACTTTAATCCAATTGTCCTGTGTCTCTTGAGTTAATTTGCGCAGACGTCTTTTGATAATATCATTAGCTTTTCAACCTTTCCTGAGGATTGGGGTCTCCAGGAACAGTGTAAGTGATATTCTATTCCTAGAGCTTTTGATACCCCCTGAGTTACAGGAGCTTTAAAGGTGGAGCCATTGTCACTCTGAAGGCTCCGTGGCAGCCCAAACCTGGGGATAATTTCATGGATTAAAATCTTTATAACCTCCTTAGCCTGTTCACTACAACAGGGAAAAGCCTCAATCCATCCAGTAAAAATATCCAACCAAACTTGTAAGCAAGAATACCCATTAGCTTTTGGCATATGAGTAAAACCACTTTCCCAGTCCTCTCCAGGATGCTTTCCACTTCGTTATAATCCAGATTTTGCTAGCTTCTCAGCTTTGGGTTATTTTCCTGACAAACCTCACATCTTTTGATGATGTTCTTTAAAGTTTTCATTGCATTTTTACCTTCAAATTAATGAGAAGTCATCTGTTAAGTACTCTCTACACCTAAATGAAAACTCTGGTGTAAACCCTTAAGAATTTTCCATTGAGCATTCTCAGGAATTATTAATTGTCCATCCTCGGACCATAAATATCCGTTATCAGTAATCTTTGTTCCTCTTTTCTCAGATTGTTGTAGCCCCGCGTTCCGGAAAGTAAACTCACTCAGAAGGACAATGCAGATAGTGGAGTGCAGTTTATTACACCGGCAGGCCCAAGGCAGAGTCTCCTCTTAGCCAAGGACCCCAACCAAACTTACCCCAAGGTAAGTTTTTGTGAAAACCTTATATACCCTAAGTGTACGTGCCCAAACCCACCTCCCCAAATTCCCTGAAACCAGTCTGATGAAAGGAAGAGAAAGATACAATCAAAGTTAACCCGTGATTCATATGCCTTAAGCCTAGGTAGTTAACAGTGGACAATTATCAATAGGCCTGTGGTCATACCCCAATAAGCAAAATAGAATTTATGATTCTGTTTGGTTACACAGATAATCAGGGTATTCTTTTAGGCAACAGAGAGTCTAGGTACGAGCCCTGGGGTTCTTTCATCCAGAGGGTCTGGTTTTCGAGTTGGTATGTTGTTTCCATAGATACTGGGCATACAGCTCAAAGTCCACAGTCCGGCCCAAGATGGAGTCGTGCTTTCAAGATGGAGCCTGTTCTGTCCGTTTCCTCCTACACTCCCCGCTCTTGATGCTCTTAACTCATAGTATGAGCACCACTCATAGGGATATATTGCACCCTGGCTCTCTGACTGCCAATTTGGGAGAATGACACCAACCTCTGGGTTACAAAGTTCATAATACATTGTAAAAGGCAGGATCCACAAAGCAGAACTATCAAGACAACTATAACAATGGCAAATGTAGTTTTCCACCAATCACCCTCCACCCAAGATAGGACCAAAGTCCAAAAAGAAAGATCATCATCAGACATAGCTTTTACCTGACCTTTTATGTCACCTAGGGTGGCTGATATCTTGCCAGATAAATCAGGAATATATACACAACATTCAACATTAATTATAGCACAAGTCCCTCCTTGTGCTGAAACTATGGTTATTCTCAAGGTGAGGCCAGCAAGTCTTTGTAGCAGCAGTTGACTGTAGAGCTTCACCTCTTTTCTTCTTTAAGATGACCTTGGTTTCATGAGGATCAGTGGGGTCCTGCTGTGTAGTCAGTCCCCTCAGCATCCTCTGGGTCTGCGTGGTGTGCTCTCTTCACCCTCATGTGGAGGATCCAGTGAGTGACACCTGCAACTTTAACTGCCGTAGGAGTGGTCAGAACAACCACTCCTGGACTCCAAGGGTCCAATATATGGACCCTTCCAATGTGGGGCCAAGGAGTCGTGTTTCCGGTCCTTGACCCACGCCTGATCCCCGGGTACAAATTCGTGAATCTCTTCCCCAAGGGGGAACGCACCCTTTCTTGTACAAACTTAGTTACCCGATTTACTACCTTACCCAGTTCCGTCTGCTATGAAATCCCATCTCCCCTTACCTGAGGCAAATTTGTTGACACCTGTTTTATTGTAGGAGGGGCCTCCCATACACAATTTTGTATGGAGAATAGCCTTGGGACTGTGGGGTCACCCTGAGTCTAAGCAGAGCCATTGAAAGCAAGTCCACCCAGGAGTAGTCAGTCTCTGTGATCCATTTGGAGAGTCTCTAAGTGTCCGGTTGTTTAATTCCACCGTCTCAGAAGAACTGTGGGCCTATATGCCATGTGCAGTTTCTATTTGACATTTAAAGTTTTGCTTACTTATTGTACTAAATCAGCTATGAAAGCCAGGCCATTGCCTGGTCCAATGGTGGTACGAAATCCAAATCTGGGAACTATTTCCCTAAGCAGGCACCAGGGTACTTTGGATGCTCTTTCAGTCCAGGTAGGAAAAGCCTCTACCTATCACAAGAAGGTACATACCATGACCAGCAGGTAATGGTAGTGTCAGTGAGGTTTCATTTCAGTGAAGTCCACTCCAGGTGTTCAAAGGGCAGCGTGCCTTTCAGCTGAATCTCAGGAGGTTTCTGTCTGTGTTGAGAGGCAGCATTAACCTGTGAGCAGGCAGCCTGGCCTAGGTTGGTCGCTTGGTGTGTTTGGCTTACCAGAGTGTGTGCCAGCTCCTCTGGTACCAATAATTTGCCACTTGGCAATTCCCACCATCCCTTTTCAGTCTTGATGGCCCCTTCCGCTTTGGCTAATCTGACAGCCATTGTCCTAGTTTTATCAGGCTAGTGCTATCAATATATAGGACCCAACCATTAACTGGAACCTTCTGTCCTTCTTTAAAACAAACCCCAGATACTGTACTTCCTCCTTGCAGATCTGTGCCTTCTTCTTCGACACTTAGTAACCTGCTTCCATCAGCAGCTGGAGCAGTGCTTTGGTCCCTTCCCAGCATTTTTCCTTGGTCTCAGCAGCCAGTAGCTGGTCATCCACATGTTGTAGGAACCAACACCTATACTTTTCCGGGTGGAGTGAGTCCAGGTCAGAAGCTAAGGCTACCCCAAAGATGGTTGGGGAATTCTTAAGCCCTTGTGGGAAAGTCCAGGTGAGCTGTCGTTTGGTGCCCCCGACTGGATCTTCCCATTCAAAGGCAAAGATGGGCTGTGATGCTGAGGTGAGGTGTATGCCGAAGACATCCTTGAGATCTAGGCAAGTATAAACTTTAGTCCTCTGCTGGAGGAGGCTAAGTAAGGTATAGGGGTTTGGAACAGTAGGGTGTAAAGTCACAGTAGTCTGGTGGACTAGCCTGAGATCCTGTACAGGCCTATAATCCTGTCCTCCTTCCTTTTTGACTGGCAGGATTGGAGTATTCCAAGCCTACTTGGCACTCTACCAGACTGCCCGCTTGTTTCAATCTATTGATGTGGGGTAGTATGCCAGCCCGGGCCTCTATTTAGCCAGCCTGGCTGAGGGACGGGATGGGGGAGGTTGTCTTCCGCCCAGACCTCGGAGAATAATTGAGTTAGCTCTCTCTCGTGCTCTTCCAGCCCACCTGGTTCTTCCTTCGGAGGCTCATGCAACCTCCACTCATCTTGGGGGGTATTGAGAGAGAGCAAATAAGTCCTAGTGTCCAGCCGGAAGGTGGGCCTCTCCTCCGGGGAGAAAGTCACTTGTGCTCCTAGTATGGAGAGCAAGTCTCTTCCCAACAGGGGTACTGGCACTCAAGAATGTTTGGTCCCCACTGTTAAGGTGACCATGGGTTCTCGGGGACCTAATGTCTCTGAGCCGCGGCAGCCCTATTTAATTTCCAAGTCAGCAAGCCCCACACTGCGGGAGCTTCCTTTTCCTTTCTTGCCTTAGGGCATTAATTCTTCCAGTGGCCAAAAGCTTGGCACTGGGCACACTGGTTTGGCTGTAATGGGGCCCGGGGCCTCCGCTGGGACCGATTCAAAGACTGTCCTGTCCCTGGGGCAGATGAGGTTTTCCGGAGGGCTCGAGATAGACTTTCCCAAGCAGCAGCTAGCATTGCAAATCTCTTGCCTGTTCTCTTTCGTTTCCTTGGGCTCTCTGGCAGAGCGCAGTCTCTGCTTAATTCCAACGTCTCCCTCCCCTTCCGGTCAGTCTGGAGCCGGACCCTGGAAGTGCTGGCCAGAGGCTTCTGTCACTGGGATTGGAGCCCACCGAGGTGGCGGCTCTGCAGCCTCGGAGAGAGCTGGGGGAGGAGCAGCGGCTGCGGCAGGACTTCACTTGGCCCTGGATCGGGCACTAAGGCGGCCTCCGGTCCTGGTGGAGCGCTGGGCGGCGGGCACGTCATTATCCACTATGGGGGAGGGGTCAGGTCACCCCCGTCCAAATCCTGTAGAATTTCCTTTTTTATCATCAGTCAATTTTTGCGCCATTAATATTTTTCCCTTTCCCTTCTGGATACAGAAACTTGTCCAAGTAGAAGGGTCTTGAGCTAACCCTTGTCATGAGTCAATATATGGATATTGATCCGGGTGTCCTGGTTCTCTTGTGACGACTGTATAGACTGCTGCTGCTAAGTCACTTCAGTCGTGTCCAACTCTGTGCGACCCCATAGACGGCAGCCCACCAGGCTCCCCTATCCCTGGGATTCTCCAGGCAAGAACACTGGAGTAGGTTGCCATTTCCTTCTCCAATGCATGAAAGTGAAAAGTGAAAGTGAAGTCGCTCAGTCCAACTCTTAGCGACCCCATGGACGGCAGCCCACCAGGCTCCTCCATCCATGGGATTTTCCAGGTAAGAGTACTGGAGTGGGGTGCCATTGCCTTCTCCCACTGCTTCCACTGTTTTTAAGTTCATGGTGTTCTCTGGTGGCCATCCTACTCCACAGGGGGCCATTTAACCTCACAGAGTATGTGGAGGCAGTTAAGCTTCATCTTCACCCCATAGTCTCCTCCAAATCCCTTCTTTAAAATTTTAATCATGTACTCTGATACAGTTGCCTTAGATTCACTTCCCCCCATCTTGCTTACCTTCTGGGAACTTCTACTTTTCCTTTTCGTTTTGTCTATGAAGTTCTCAGTACCCTATGTACTTCTGATATTTCCACTCAATGAAACACTTAAATTGCCATTCCGCCTCCTTCCTAACTGGGGTGAGAAGAGCCTTACCTACCAGTCCCAGAGGGAGAAGGGGGATTGGCGTGTCTTCACCTGCCAGTCAGCACGGCTGAACCAGAACACCACCTGGTCCAAGACTGTTCTCCCTTAACTTTCAAATCCGTTCTGCTTTGGTGGACTTGATCAGGTGCGGATGAAAACACAGATGGGTTAAATATCCCACATTCTAGGCCATCTCTGAAAAAGCCAATTCGTACTCACTTATGTATTTCCCTCCTCCTAGCCTGACAATTCCGACAGAGTCAAGAATTTCACAGCAGATGGGACACCTCCTGGGGGAGGGTAGAATACGAGTACCCAAGGACCAAGTTTCTTCTCCTAAAAATCCCCTGGCAATTGCTTGATAATAATCTTCCCCAAATCGGCGTGGACACCACCTCCTAAATGACCTCCACAAATTTCCTTCCTAAGCCCTAGCACGCTTGTCGACCTGTGCACCAAGCAATTGCTGCCTGTCTATTCCAGGCTCCTGTGGGTCCCCGCTCCCTCTAGTCCATCCCAGGGAGGTGATCAAGCCCCCTTTTCCATCCTGCAGGCTGGGCTCCTCCCCGCCTGAGCGCTCAGTTCCCCTGCTGCCATTCACTACCTGCCAAAGCGAAGAAACTGGGTGTTGAAAGGCCGAATTCTTCGACAGGGCAAGGTGCCATCCCCCCTCTAGGAGATTCAAGCCACAAAGCCTCTGAGTGGCCTCAGATGAGACCTGTCTCCTCAAAGAGAGCAGTTTACCCGCCAATGCACCAAATGTTGTAGCCACGTGTTCCGGGAAACAAACTCAGAACGACAATGCAGATAGTGGAGTGAAGTTTATTACATCAGCGGGGCCAAGGCAGAGTCTCCTAATAGCCAAGAACCCCAACCATTTTTTGTGAAAACCTTATATACGCTACGTGTACATGCCCAAACCCACCTCCCCAAATTCCCTGAAATTAGTCTGAAGAAAGGAAGAGAAAGATACGATCACAGTTAACCTGTGATTCATATGCCTTAAGCCTAGGTAGTTAACAGTGTGTTGTAGCCACACATTCTGGGAAGCAAACTCACTCTCAAGGACAATGCAGATAGTGGAGTGCAGTTTATTACACTGGCGGGCCCAAGGCAGAGTCTCCCCTTCATCAAGGACCTCGACCAGCATTTGTGAAAATCTTTTATACCCCATGTGTATGTGTCTGAACCCACCACCCCTAATTCCTTGAGACTTACATAAACAAAGGAAGGGTAAATACAATCACAATAAACCCATCAATCATGTCTTATGTGTTCACATAGTTAATAATTGATAAGCCTGTGGTTACATTCTGATAGATACAGAAAAGATTTATGACCTGTCCAGAGGCAGCGGTGATTACAGTATGTTTCCTCTTAGGTAATGTGTAACCTGGATGTGATCTTCAAGATTCCCCTGTCCAGAGGGGGGCTTATCCTTCTGTTGTAGTTTCCATAGGCACTACGCACAGAGTCCAGAGTCCATTGGAGAGCTGGCTGAACATGATCAGCATGAACAGGCCTGAGATGGGGTCCAGGCCCTGTGAATTCCTTCTTCATTCCCCCCCTCTTGATGCTCTTAGTTTCCGTAATGAGCATCATTCATTGAGAGGTATATTTTACGTCAGTCTTCTGGTGAACCACATGAGAGAATGCTGTCAACCTCTGGGTTACAAAATTCACAAGGAGTTCTAATAAGCAGGGCCCAAAAACCAGTATGATTAAGATTATTATACCAATATTTAAAATAGTTTTCCACCAGTCTAACTTTATCCAGGACAGGACCGAATTCCAAAGGGGATTTCTGCTTTGGTGGACTTGATCAGGTGCGGATGAAAACACAGATGGGTTAAATATCCCACATTCTAGGCCATCTCTGAAAAAGCCAATTCGTACTCACTTATGTATTTCCCTCCTCCTAGCCTGACAATTCCGACAGAGTCAAGAATTTCACAGCAGATGGGACACCTCCTGGGGGAGGGTAGAATACGAGTACCCAAGGACCAAGTTTCTTCTCCTAAAAATCCCCTGGCAATTGCTTGATAATAATCTTCCCCAAATCGGCGTGGACACCACCTCCTAAATGACCTCCACAAATTTCCTTCCTAAGCCCTAGCACGCTTGTCGACCTGTGCACCAAGCAATTGCTGCCTGTCTATTCCAGGCTCCTGTGGGTCCCCGCTCCCTCTAGTCCATCCCAGGGAGGTGATCAAGCCCCCTTTTCCATCCTGCAGGCTGGGCTCCTCCCCGCCTGAGCGCTCAGTTCCCCTGCTGCCATTCACTACCTGCCAAAGCGAAGAAACTGGGTGTTGAAAGGCCGAATTCTTCGACAGGGCAAGGTGCCATCCCCCCTCTAGGAGATTCAAGCCACAAAGCCTCTGAGTGGCCTCAGATGAGACCTGTCTCCTCAAAGAGAGCAGTTTACCCGCCAATGCACCAAATGTTGTAGCCACGTGTTCCGGGAAACAAACTCAGAACGACAATGCAGATAGTGGAGTGAAGTTTATTACATCAGCGGGGCCAAGGCAGAGTCTCCTAATAGCCAAGAACCCCAACCATTTTTTGTGAAAACCTTATATACGCTACGTGTACATGCCCAAACCCACCTCCCCAAATTCCCTGAAATTAGTCTGAAGAAAGGAAGAGAAAGATACGATCACAGTTAACCTGTGATTCATATGCCTTAAGCCTAGGTAGTTAACAGTGTGTTGTAGCCACACATTCTGGGAAGCAAACTCACTCTCAAGGACAATGCAGATAGTGGAGTGCAGTTTATTACACTGGCGGGCCCAAGGCAGAGTCTCCCCTTCATCAAGGACCTCGACCAGCATTTGTGAAAATCTTTTATACCCCATGTGTATGTGTCTGAACCCACCACCCCTAATTCCTTGAGACTTACATAAACAAAGGAAGGGTAAATACAATCACAATAAACCCATCAATCATGTCTTATGTGTTCACATAGTTAATAATTGATAAGCCTGTGGTTACATTCTGATAGATACAGAAAAGATTTATGACCTGTCCAGAGGCAGCGGTGATTACAGTATGTTTCCTCTTAGGTAATGTGTAACCTGGATGTGATCTTCAAGATTCCCCTGTCCAGAGGGGGGCTTATCCTTCTGTTGTAGTTTCCATAGGCACTACGCACAGAGTCCAGAGTCCATTGGAGAGCTGGCTGAACATGATCAGCATGAACAGGCCTGAGATGGGGTCCAGGCCCTGTGAATTCCTTCTTCATTCCCCCCCTCTTGATGCTCTTAGTTTCCGTAATGAGCATCATTCATTGAGAGGTATATTTTACGTCAGTCTTCTGGTGAACCACATGAGAGAATGCTGTCAACCTCTGGGTTACAAAATTCACAAGGAGTTCTAATAAGCAGGGCCCAAAAACCAGTATGATTAAGATTATTATACCAATATTTAAAATAGTTTTCCACCAGTCTAACTTTATCCAGGACAGGACCGAATTCCAAAGGGGAATATTTACATCCATCATGACTTTCACTTGATTTTGCATATCCTCCATGGCAGCAGACACATTTCCAGACAGGTCAGGGATGTATACACAACATTCGCCTTTAATTATGGCACAAGTCCACCCCCCCCTGGGCTGCTGTGAGTATGTCTAATGCCATCCTATTTTGCAATACTGCCTTCCTCATCTGAGATTGTTCGTTCAAAGCTTCAATGGCTTTTTTAGTGTCTAAGAGGGCCTGTAGAGTGAAATTATTTAAAGCATTGATCTTAACCATGATATCCACTGCCTCTATAGCAGGTACAAACGCAGCAGCAAGATATTCATACCATTGGAACGTGGATCGTGTCCATCTTGCATGCAGATAGGGCAGGTTTGCTGGAGGATGGTGTAGGCTAGGCTTAATTCTGCCAGGAGCGAAAACAAATCCTAGTGTGCAACGCTAGTGTACCAGCCAACTGGTAACCATGGCCATATGTTAGACCCACAGACCCACTTGGTCCCGTTGAGGGCTACCCAGTGAATTCCAGGACTATATTTCCAGTCAGAACCGGGCCACTGAGCAGACCAACTGGGGTGATAGGTTACGTCCCAGATTTGTTTACACTGTGCAGGGGACAAAAAACCCATATGTTTTAAATCATTTGGGTCTATGGGCAGTCAGCAAATCCAATTTTGTGTTCTTTTTGTTCCCAGCAAATTGTAGCGGGAGTAATCACCTGTCCTCTCTCAGAAGTCATCCAGAAATAGTCATCCCAGACCTGGTAGTATTCTGCAAGGTACCGAGAGGCCCTTTCCCCTTCTGCAGGGGCGTCCTTCTTTGGTGTGTTTCATATATGAGTCATCAGCACTTCTTATAGCTGCATAACTAGCATTGATATTAAATGTAACCCTATGTCCTAGGCCCATTGATGGCTCTTTCTTACACCAGGAGAGCAAAGAAAGATCATGATTAATGAGATTATTGTGAATTCCTTTCTATTGTTCCAAGAAGGAGCACAGTGGTATAAGGTCTCCTTTCTCAAGTGGCGATACCCACCAGGGGGGTCCGTCCATTACCGACAGGGGCATAGCTCCACATACCCAACAACTGGAGGAATTGTAGAAGTTTGCGTAGGAATGTGCCCATGAGATGAAGATGTTGCCCGCACCGGAACAGTGGTCAGGTTCAGAACTGCATTGATGAGGCCAAGTAGCAGGAGTCGCTTACCCAGCTCCATCCTATAGAGGGCTCGTCTGGGACCTCGTTTTCTTTTTCCTCTTCAGAATGATCCTGGTTTCCCGTGGGTCAGTGGGGTCCTCCTGGGTGGTCCACTCGGTGTCTTCTGGGTCAGCGTGGTATGCCTTCTTCACTCTGGTGTGATGGATCCAAGGGGCGATGCCTACAACTTTAATTGCAGCAGAGGTGGTTAAAACAACAGTATAAGGACCTTTCCATCAGGGGCTAGTGGGTCTTGTTTCCAGTCTTTCACCCATACCTGGTCCCCTGGTATAAACTCATGCATTTGCTCCCCCAGGGGGAATGGTATTCTTTCTTGCACAAACTTAGTTACTTGATTAATTACCTTACCTAGTTGTTCCATCTGCTGTGATATCCCGTCTCCTCTCACCTGAAGTATATCAGTTGTTACCTGTCTTATTATGGGAGGAGGCCTCCCACATACAGTTTCATAGGGAGAGTAGCCATATGACCGTGCGGTCATCCTGAGTTTGAGCAAGGCCATGGGAAGTACATCTACACAGGAACAGTCAGTTTCTATAATCCATTTAGAAAGTGTCTCCGTTAGTGTCCAGTTAGTTCCTTCTACCGTTCCAGAGCTCTGAGGCTGGCAGGCAGAGTGTGACTTCCATTGATTTCATGGCTTTACTTGTTATATCAGAGCTGATATGAAGGCTGGGCCGTTATCTGATCCTATGCTGGTGGGGAATCCAAATCGAGGAACTATTTCCCTAAGCAGGCTCTGAGCCACATCTGATGCTCTTTCAGTTCAGGTGGGAAGGCCTCCACCCATCCTGAGAATGTACATACGAAGACCAACAGGTAATGAAAATGGCGATACGGTTTCACCTCAGTGAAGTCCACTTCCAGATGTTGGGGGTTGGAGTTTTCGCATAGCAGTCCCTGGTATTGAAAATTCCAGGAATTTGACAGCCATTTGTGGAGGTCTCCTCGAAGGAGGGTGTTGACTTCATGTGGGACCTTTACGATCAGGTCCTGGCCGAAAGTCAACTTTGTGGCTTCACGTACCAGTAAGGGGACCGCGGCCACTGCCCACAGGCCACCTGGTGGCAACGTTGTCAAGTCACTTTGAAAGGTAAGCTATTGGCCTGTCCCATGTCCCCAAGGTCTAAGTCAAAACCCCCATGGCTGTTTTATCTTTCTCGGTCATATATGAAGTGAATGGTTTGGTGAGGTCTGGCAATCCCAAGGTGGGGGCGCAGGTGATTGCTAGTCTTAGCTCCTCGAAGGCTTTCTGCTGTTTCTCAGTCCAATTTACTGGATTTTCCTCAGGCCCTGTCAGGAGCTCAAATAGGGGCTGGGTTATTTGAGAATACCTTGGAATGCAAATCCTGCAGAATCTAGTGGCCCCTAGGACCTCTCTGACTTGCTGTCGCGAGTCTTAGGCGTAGGGGTGGAGGGCTCAGAATTACTTCTTTTCTAGATTGGTCTAGTAACCTTGTGCCCCACCTTAAGACAAACCCCAAATACCTCACCTCCTCCTTGCAGAGTTATGCTTTTTCCTTGACACTTGGTATCCTGCCTCTGCAAGTGGAGGAGCACTGGGGTCCCTTCACAGCATTCCTCCCAGGTCTCAGTGGCCAGCAACAGGGCGTCCACATATTGCAGGAGCCAACATCCATACCTTTCAGGCTGGAAAGGTTCCAGGTCCAAGGCCAAGGCTTCTCCAAAGATGGTTGGTGCATTTTTGAAGCCTTGCGAGAGGTGGGTCCAAGTGACCTGCTGCTAATTGTCTCCAATTGGGTCCTCCCTTTCAAAGGCAAAGATGGGTTGTGATGCAGGTGCTGGGCGTATATGGAAAAAGGCATCTTTGAGGTCCAAGCAAGTATAGATCCTTGTCTTAGGTGGGAGGAAGCTAAGTAAGGTATAGGGGCTTGGGACAGACAGGTGCAGTTACAGTAGCCTGACTGACTAAGCTGAGATCCTGTTCGGACCTATAGTCTTGTCCTCCTTCCATCTTTACCAGTAAGATTGGTGTGTTCCAGGCTGACTGACATTCCACCAGGATGCCTGCCTGTTTAGGCCTGCTGATGGGAGGCAGAATCCCAGTTTGGGCTCCTACGGGTATTGGGTATTGACGCTTTCTCACCGGGGTGGCCCCAGGTTTGAGTTCTATTATTACAGGGGCTTGGTGTCTGGCTAGCCCAGGGGGGTTATCTTCGGCCCAGACCTCAGCGAACTGCTGAGTTAGCCTTCTCTCCAACTCTGTTGCCTGGTCTTATTTATCTCCAGGGGGCTCATGTAGCCTCCATTCATCTTGAGGGGGCACAGAGAGGGAGAGTAAGTAGGTTGTTGTGCCCACCCGAAAAGCGGGCCTCTCTTCAGGAGAGAAAGTCGCTTGTGCTCCCAGCTTGGAGAGTAAGTCTCTCCCCAGCAAGGGTACTGGGCACTCGGGGATATAGAGGAACTCATGAGTCACTTGGTGACCCCCCATCTGACATTTCCTGGGTTGGCAAAATGGCTTAACTATTTCTACTCCTGAAACCCCAGTTACGGCGGCGGTCCTTTCAGACAGTGGCGCCACGGGTTTAGTTACCACGGACAGTTCTGCCCCGGTGTTTGCCATAAAGTCATGTCTTGGTCCCCAATTTTTAAAGTTACCATGGGCTCTCAGGGACCTAAGTCTTCGAGCCCCGGCATCCCTATTCCGTCTCTATGTTAATGAGTTCTGCAACCGGGAGGGATTCATTCTCCCTTCTTCCTTCTGGGCACTCATTCTTCCAGTGACCGAACCTACGGCTTCGGTCGCATTGGTTTGGCTGTATTGGAGCCTGTGGCCTCCGTTGGGACCGGTTGGAAGGCTGTCCTGACCTCGAAGCTGGGGGCGCCGGAGGTGGTGGTGAGGGGGGCCTTCTTTGCTTCAGCGGTGGAAAAGTCTTCGGAAGACTCCAATTGCAGCAGCCAACATTGCAAACCTCTCATCTGTTCTCCTCTGCTCATCTTTCTGCCTTTTCTCGTATTTCTTTTCTGTTTCCGTGTCCCTTTTCAGAACCCCTCATCTGCTCTTTCAATCAGCTGAGAACTAGACATGGATAGAACTCCCTCGGTCTTTTGAAGCGTTCGTTTTATGTCAGGACATGCTTGCGAGATAAATGCTGGATTGATAACAATCTGAGAGCCCGTAGCTTCTGGATCTGTGGGTGTATAGAGTCTGTATGCCTCACAAAGTCTCTCATAAAATTCGGAAGGTGACTCATTTCCCTTCTGAACTATTCCGGCCAGTTTAGACATGTCCATTGGCCTACGAGCTCCCCTTTTAAGTCCTTGTGTAATCGCTGTCAGATGTGTGTCTAATTGGATTTTTCCTTCCTCTGTATTGTAGTCTCAATTAGGTCTGTCAGTGTGGAAGGCTCGCTTTATCCATCTCTCTAGGTTGGCAATGCCCTCAGAAACCATCTCCTGAAACCATTTCCTCACCTCGGTGTTGATCCTATATGTCTCTTCTGTACTGCAGAGAGATGCTAGTAATTGCATTATATCATCCCAGGTTGGTCGATGAGTGCAGAAAATAGTCTCCATTAGTCTAGTCATGCCCTGGGGTTCCACCGAGTAAGAGCGGGTGTGTTTTTGCCAGTTCAGTATGTCGGTTGATGCAAAGGGCTGATAGTAATAGGTTACAGGAGCTTGGTGATAGTTACTGCCTCCCCTATCATTGGGGGCTGCTGAGCTTCTCTGAGGGGGCATCTGCAAGGGTATTCTTTCCTCTGGCTCTTTGGCAGAGCAGAGCCTTTGTTTAACCCCAGGGGTTCCTCCCCCTTGTCCGGGAGTACTTACCAGGAGTGAAGGGTAGAGTTTAGGGAACATAGGGCAGCCTTCCGGCTGATAGTAGAGTCCAGTGGGCTCGTTGTCCCTCCAGCTGAGGCTTGGAAGACTCCAATTGCAGCAGCCAACATTGCAAACCTCTCATCTGTTCTCCTCTGCTCATCTTTCTGCCTTTTCTCGTATTTCTTTTCTGTTTCCGTGTCCCTTTTCAGAACCCCTCATCTGCTCTTTCAATCAGCTGAGAACTAGACATGGATAGAACTCCCTCGGTCTTTTGAAGCGTTCGTTTTATGTCAGGACATGCTTGCGAGATAAATGCTGGATTGATAACAATCTGAGAGCCCGTAGCTTCTGGATCTGTGGGTGTATAGAGTCTGTATGCCTCACAAAGTCTCTCATAAAATTCGGAAGGTGACTCATTTCCCTTCTGAACTATTCCGGCCAGTTTAGACATGTCCATTGGCCTACGAGCTCCCCTTTTAAGTCCTTGTGTAATCGCTGTCAGATGTGTGTCTAATTGGATTTTTCCTTCCTCTGTATTGTAGTCTCAATTAGGTCTGTCAGTGTGGAAGGCTCGCTTTATCCATCTCTCTAGGTTGGCAATGCCCTCAGAAACCATCTCCTGAAACCATTTCCTCACCTCGGTGTTGATCCTATATGTCTCTTCTGTACTGCAGAGAGATGCTAGTAATTGCATTATATCATCCCAGGTTGGTCGATGAGTGCAGAAAATAGTCTCCATTAGTCTAGTCATGCCCTGGGGTTCCACCGAGTAAGAGCGGGTGTGTTTTTGCCAGTTCAGTATGTCGGTTGATGCAAAGGGCTGATAGTAATAGGTTACAGGAGCTTGGTGATAGTTACTGCCCTCCCCTATCATTGGGGGCTGCTGAGCTTCTCTGAGGGGGCATCTGCAAGGGTATTCTTTCCTCTGGCTCTTTGGCAGAGCAGAGCCTTTGTTTAACCCCAGGGGTTCCTCCCCCTTGTCCGGGAGTACTTACCAGGAGTGAAGGGTAGAGTTTAGGGAACATAGGGCAGCCTTCCGGCTGATAGTAGAGTCCAGTGGGCTCGTTGTCCCTCCAGCTGAGGCTGGAGCCTGCCGGGGGGCAGGGTGGGGGCAGGGGGGCGGCTCTACAACCTGTGGAGCTGTCGGGATGGTTGAGCAGTCCGGGAGGCTTACTGGTCTCGGGCTGGTTCCTCCGGTTGGGCCTCCAGTGGCCGCAGTGCTACTAGCTGCAGAACCATCATCCAGTACAAGGTGGGGAAGCTCATCTTCTTCAGGGTCCTGTAAAATTTCCTCCTCATCCTTAGTTACCTTTGAGGCCATCAAGATTTTTCCTTCCCCACTATGAGCGTAAAAACGGGCCCATTTGTGGGGGAGGGTCTCAGGCTATTCCCAGCCAAGAGTCTATGTACGGGAACTGGTTGGGGTGTCCAGGCTTTCCCATAACTATAGCATAGACTGCCTTTATGAGATTTAAGTCCATAGTTCCCTCTGGTGGCCAGCCATTCCCATTGAAGGCCATTCAACTTCACAGAGGGTTTGGAGCCAGCTGGGCATCATTTTCCTCCCATAGTCTCCACCGAAGCTTTTCTTAAAATTCTTAATCATATTCTCCAAAACAGTGACCCTAGAGCCGCTTCCTCCCATTTTCTTACCTCTGGATTCCTACGTCCCAGGTCCTTCCCCAGAAGCCAATCTATCTTTTCTCTGACAGGGGAGATAATGGATCACACAGCAGATGGGTACCTCCTGGGGAGGGCAGAATACCAGCAGTGGAAATCCATAGCCTCTTTTTAAAACCCTGTTTTAGAAAGCTCGGCACATTCTCTAAGATGGCATGGACACAGCTCCTAACTGGCTTTCTCAGACTTTAAGTTCCCTTTCTTTATCCCTGTCATGGCCGTCAACCTGAGTGCCGAGCAGCTATTATCACCAGCCTAAACCAGTTTCCTGTGCGTTTCTCTTCTGGTCCCTCACAGGGGGGTAATCAGGCTCCCTCTTCCACCTTGCAGGCTGGGCTCCTCCCCACCTGAGCGCTCAGTTCCCCTTCTGCCATTCACTACCTGCCAAAGTGAAGAAACCGGGCATTGAAAGGCCAAATTCTTCCAGCGGGGCAAGGCGCCTTCCCTCCTCTAGGAGATTCAAGCCACAAAGCCTCGAGGTGGCCTCAGATGAGACCTATTCCTCAAAGCAAGGAGATTCCCAGCCAATGCACCAAATGTTACAGCCACACGTTCCGGGAAGCAAACTCACTCTCAAGGACAATGCAGATAGTGGAGTGCAGTTTATTACACCGGCGGGCCCAAGGCAGAGTCTCCTCTTCATCAAGGACCCCAACCAGCATTTGTGAAAATCTTTTATACCCCATGCGTACGTGTCCAAATCCACCACCCCTAATTTCTTGAGACTTACAATAAACAAAGGAAAGGTAAATACAATCACAATAAACCCATCATTCATGTCTTATGTGTTCAGACAGTTAATAATCAATAAGCTCATGGTTACATTCCAGCCAGTTAATAATCAATAAGCCTGTGGTTACATTCTGATAGATACAGAAAAGTTTTATGAAGGCAATCCTAAGATTGCATCGGAATAGGATGGGGAAACCACTTTCTCCCCCACAAATTCATCAAAAGAACATTTAAATGCTGAGTAAACTCCACAAACAATTCTGAATGCAGCAGAGGACATCAGGCACCCTGAAAAGCAGCCCATTGTCTTTTAAAGGAGGTAGGAAAAAATATAAAAGACAAAAAAAGAGACAAAAGAGGGAGGGATGGAGCTCTGTCCCGGGAAGGGAGTCTTAAAAACACAAGGAAACACTGTCACTGCCAAGTGTGTGGTGAGCCTTGGAAACACAGAGGGCAACATAGCTGGGAGGAAAAATAAAACCCACAGATTATGAGCCCAACATAACTCTCCCAGCAGAGAAGCAGCGTAGACTCCT
>SJYC01063153.1:0-11497 GCA_006408675.1 Madoqua kirkii
CTTGCTTCTATCACCAGTCACATCCACAACTGGGTATTGTTTTTGCTTTGGCTCCATCCCTTCATTCTTTCCCTAGTTGTTTCTCCACTGATCTCCAGTAGCATATTGGGCACCTACTGACCTGGCAGTTCCTCTTTCATTATCCTATTATTTTGCCTTTCATAGCGTTCATTGGGTTCTCAAGGCAAGAATACTGAAGTGGTTTGCCATTCCCTTCTCCAGTGGACCCCATTCTGTCAGACCTCTCCACTATGCCCACCCATCTGGAGTGGCCCCACAGGGCATGGCTTAGTTTCATTGAGTTAGATAAGGCTGTGGTCCTAGTGTGATTAGATTGACTAGTTTTCTGTGATTATGGTTTCAGTGTGTCTGCCCTCTGATGCCCTCTTGCAACACCTACTGTCTTACTTGGGTTTCTCTTACCTTGGATGTGGGGTATCTCTTCATGGCTGTTCCAGCAAAGCGCAGCCACTGCTCCTTACTTTGGATGAGGGATATCTCCTCACTGCCGCCCCTCCTGACCTTGAGTGTGGAATAGCTCCTCTAGGCCCTCTGGGGCCTGTGCATCCACCGCCCCTTGGACGTGGGGTAGCTCCTCTCGGCCGCACTCTGCATGCTGTCACAGCCGCCCATGCTCTGGAAACATTACTAAATCATAAAAGTAGAGAAATTGATAATTTCACAAAGAAACACTGGTTACTTTTGAATATAAGCTAACTCGAACACTAAGGTATGAAATATATGTTATGATATAAGCTATGATATAATCTGTGCTTTATATTTTGGTATATTAGAAACATTTCATATTTAGTTATAAAAATAAATAACATTCACATTAGAATATCAGTTCAGAAATGTCTTCAAGTTTTACAATAATTACTTACCTACATTTAAGATACAGTAGGAATAGAGAGCAGAGAAGGCTATGGCACCCCACTCCAGTACTCTTGCTTGGAAAATCCCATGGATGGAGGAGCCTGGTGGGCTGCAGTCCATGAGGTCACTAAGAGTCGGACATGACTGAGCGACTTCATGTTCAGTTTTCACTTTCATGCATTGGAGAAGGCAATGGCAACTCACTCCAGCGTTCTTGCCTGGAGAATCCCAGGGACGGGGGAGCCTGGTGGGCTGCCATCTATGGGGTCGCACAGAGTTGGACATGACTGAAGCGACTTAGCAGCAGCAGCAGCAGCAGCAAGAATAGAGAGATAAACAGCATCTCACCGCACCTAAGAGATTTGTTTTGGTCCTGAGGACTGTTGAGCATACAAGTGAACTTGAGCTCTGAATTGCAGATTAAAAAATAAAGGGGGCCAAAATTAAGTTCCCAAGATTTAGGTACCTCCTGAAGGTAAAGACACACAGGAGAGCTTCTCACAGTTATCTTTGCTCTAAAGGGCTCCACGTTCAGCAGACAGCAGTGTTCATGTAGGTAGGTGGTTTGGGTTTTGAGTTAGGGGCTCAGCTTTGGGTTTGGGCTTGGGGCTAGCATTAAGATTCAGATTGCAATTTGGCTTTGGGTTGAAGTTAAGTTTAGAGTTAGGATCAGGGCTAAGATTAAGCATCAGATTTGTGGTAGGGCTCGGGCTTATATTTGAGTTGAGGTTGGGGTTAAGGTATAATTGGGGCTATAATAGTGGTTATAGCTTAACTGCTTGTGCTTTTGGTTTCATATAAGAATTTTTTGCAAAATTGTTATCAGGAACATGTACCCCTGTTTTCTTGTAGAGCTTTCTTGTTTTTTGCTCCTATGTTTAGATCGGTGAGCTATTTTACACATATTACTCTTTGTATATGATTCAAACTAAAAGTGCTAACTTTCTTTCTTTTCTCTTCTTTTGTTTTTCTTTCCTTTCATTTCTTCCTTTTCCTCTTCCCTTCCTCCTATTTCTCTTCTTCCTTCCTCCCCCCTTCTTTCTTTTCCTTGGCTGGTGAGTTGCTATCCCTTTGTACCAGCATCCATGTTTAAATACTCTCTGCTTTTCTCGTTGAATTGTTTTGGCAGCTTTGTGAAAAACTGTTCAGCATAGACAGATGTGTGTGTACTTTTGTACTCTCAAGTCCATTCCATCAGTAAGTTTTCTATTTTCTGCCCTGCCACAGTGTCTTGACTACTGTCCCTCTGTAGTATATCTTCATATTGGGAAATACAAATCTTCCTACTTCATTTCTCTTTCACGTTGGGTAATTCTGGTCCTTTGTATTTGTACATGAATTATACAATCAAGTTGTCAATTTTGACAAAGAAGTATTTGGGGATTTTGATAGGATTATGTAAATCTGGAAGTATGTCTGGGGATTATTGCTATCTTAGCATATTAAGCATTCTGATATATGAACATTGGACATGCTTCCCATATATTTATATACTTAATTTCTTTCAACAGTTTTGTAGTTCTAAGAGTATAGTTTTTGCTCTTTTTTGAAATTTATTTCTAAGCACTTAATTCTTTTTTATGCTATCATGAATGGAATTTAAAAAAAAAAACTTTTATTTTCTGATTTTTCTTTGCAAGTTGTCTTTGTGTGCTTGGGCCATCATAACAAAATACTGCAGACTGGGGCACTTTAACAACAGAAATTTTTATTTTTCACAATTCTGGAGGTTGGAAAGTCCAAGATTAAGGTTCTGACAGAGTTCAGTTCCTGGTGAGATTTCTCTTCCTGGCTTGCAGATGGCCATTCTCTCACTGTGTACTAAACATTTTGAAGTGAGAGAGACAGGGTCTCTAGCATCTCTTTCGGTGTTATAATGACAGCAGTTCTCTTCATATTGGGTCAGAGTTCCACTCTTGTGATCTCATTAATCTCAGTCACTTCATAAAGCATCATATTTGCTTGATAGCATATTTGGAAGTTAGGGAGTTGATATATGATTTGAGGGCAACACAACCCATTTCAGAGCACAGAAAAAACAATAAAGCTTTTTATTTTGCCACCTTGCTGAACTCATTTCTTAGTCCCATTTTTTTTTAGTGGATTCTTTTGGATTTTCAATATGTAAGATCATATCATCTGTGAATAAACATTTTCTGTTCCCCTTTCCAATCTGTGGTCCTTTTATTTAACTTTCTTACCTAATTGCTCTGATTAGGGTCTTCAGTGCAGTACTGAGAGTACTGGCAAGAGTGGACATTCTTGTCTTGTCCCTGATCTCAGGGGCACAGCATCCATTCATTTGCCGTTAGGTGTGATGTTAGCTGGGATTTGAACTCCTGACCTATGGACCCTAGCCTGCCTGCCTACCTGCCTTTCTAACCACTATGCTACCGAGACTAAGGTCCGTCTAGTCAAGGCTATGGTTTTTCCAGTGGTCATGTATGGATGTAAGAGTTGGACTGTGAAGAAGGCTGAGCGCTGAAGAATTGATGCTTTTGAACTGTGGTGTTGGAGAAGACTCTTGAGAGTCCCTTGGACTGCAAGGAGATCCAACCAGTCCATTCTGAAGGAGAGAGCCCTGTGATTTCTTTGGAAGGAATGATGCTAAAGCTGAAACTCCAGTACTTTGGCTACCTCATGAGAAGAGTTGACTCATTGGAAAAAACTCTGATGCTGAGAGGGATTGGGGGCAGGAGGAGAAAGGGATGACAGAGGATGAAATGGCTGGATGGCATCACTGACTCGATGGACCTGAGTCTGAGTGAACTCTGGGAGTTGGTGATGGACAGGGAGGCCTGGCGTGCTTCGATTCATGGGATCGCAAAGAGTCGGACACGACTGAACGACTGAACTGAACTGACTGAACTGATAATGTTAGCTGTGGGTTTTTGTAGATGCCCTTGACCAGTTTGAGAAAGCTCTTTTCCTCTAGTCTGTTGAGTATTTTATTGTGTACCAGATGACAGGGCTGGAGAAACAATAGCTAAGAAGAGCTGCAAATCCTGCCCAGTGATGCAGTGAGCTCCTTGCTGTATACTGAAGCAGATGGTGTGAAAAGAAGACTAATAATGCTGACATTTACTCATCTCTTATCATGTGCTCAGCACTCTAAGTGGTTTACATGCTTGACTCATTCAATCATCACAGCTATCCAAAGTTGTTCAAGTGCAGTTATTAGCCTTCTTTCTCAGATGAGGAAACTAGGGCTCACAAACATTAACTCCTGTATCTGATTGGTAGAGCTGGGCTTCAGATGGACTTCAAAATCTAAGCAATATATCACTCCCTGGAGGAGGAAGACCTCTGGGGCCTGAAGATCTTGACAGAGGGGAAGGGGTGGGGTGAGAGTGCTGCAGAGGAGGTGGCTGTGGTCAGAGGGGATGTAATCAACGAGTGTTCATGCCCAAGGCACTGTCTCAGGTGACGGGGATGAATCAGTGACTGAATTCAGTCGGTCAGTTCGGTTGCTCAGTCGTGGCCAACTCTTTGCAACCCCATGAATCGCAGTCCAGTATTCACAGCCATACACGGCCACTGGGAAAACCAGGGCCTTGACTAGACGGACCTTTGTTGGCAAAGTAACGTCTCTGCTTCTGAATATACTATCTAGGTCGGTCATAACTTTCCTTCCAAGGGGTAAGTGTCTTTTAATTTCATGGCTGCAGTCACCATCTGCAGTG
Source organism: Madoqua kirkii (assembly GCA_006408675.1). NCBI lineage: Eukaryota > Metazoa > Chordata > Mammalia > Artiodactyla > Bovidae > Madoqua > Madoqua kirkii. The sequence continues at coordinate 4,560 of SJYC01063153.1, forward strand.
ATTTTGGAGCCCCCAAAAGTAAAGTCTGACACTGTTTCCACTGTTTCCCTATCCATTTCCCATGAAGTGATGGGACCAGGTGCCATGAGCTTTGTTTTCTGAATGTTGAGCTTGAAGCCAACTTTTTCACTCTCCTCTTTCACTTTCATCAAGAGGCTTTTGAGTTCTTCTGCACTTTCTGCCATAAGGGTGGTGTCATCTGCATATCTGAGGTTATTGATATTTCTCCTGGCAATCTTGATTTCAGCTTGTGCTCCTTCCAGCCCAGCGTTTCTCATGATGTACTCTGCATAGATTTTAAATAAGCAGGATGACAATATACAACTTTGACGTACTCCTTTTCCTGTTTGGAACCAATCTATTGTTCCACGTCCAGTTCTAATGGTTGCTTCCTGACCTGCATATAGGTTTCTCAAGAGGCAGGTCAGATGGTCTGGTATTCCCATCTCTTGAAGAATTTTCCACAGTTTATTGTGATCCACACAGTCAAAGGCTTTGGCATAGTCAATAAAGCAGAAATAGATGTTTTTATGGAACTCTCTTGCTTTTTTGATGATCCAGCAGATGTTGGCAATTTGATCTCTGGTTCTTCTGCCTTTTCTAAAACCAGCTTAAACATCTGCAAGTTCACGGTTCATGTATTGCTGAAGCCTGGCTTGGAGAATTTTGAACATTACTTTACTAGTGTGTGAGATGAGTGCAATTGTGCAGTTGTTTTAGCATTCTTTGGCATGGCCTTTCTTTGGAATTGGAATGAAAATGGACCTTTTCCAGTCCTGTGGCCACTGCTGAGTTTTCCAAATTTGCTGGCATATTGAGTGCAGAACTTTCACAGCATCATCTTTGAGGATATGCAATAGCTCAACTGAAATTCCATCACCTCCACTTGTTCATAGTGATGCTTTCTGAGGCCACTTGACTTCACATTCCAGGGTATCTGGCTCTAGATGAGTGATCACACCATTGTGATTATGCTTAAATGTTATGTGGTAAGGTGGAAAACAGGAATGCAGAGGATAGGGAGGTGAAGGAGTGTCAGTGTTAGCCATGTTGAAAAGCTATATTTACACTAGTCAGTTGCTCAGTTGTGTCTGACTCTTTGCGATCCCATGGATTGTGGCCCACCAGACTCTTCTGTCCATGGAATTCTCCAGGCAAGAATACTGGAGTAGGTTTCCATTCCTTTCTCCAGGGGATCTTCCTAACCCAGGAATTGAACCTGGGTCTCCTGCATTGCAAGCAGAGTCTTTACCAACTGAGCCACCAAGGAAGCCATTTACATTTACACTAAAGGAGTGAAGAATAAGCTGTGAAGAGTTATGGAAGGAATATCCAGGAGGAGGGATTAAGAAATGCAAGACCCTTGAGTGGGAGTTGCCAAGTGTGTTTGAGACCAACAAAGAAGCCAGTGTGAATTATATTTATGGCTTTATAGTTTGGGGTTTTGTTGTTGTTGTTGCTTGTTTTAATGGATAAATGTTTGTGTGTTTGGGTTAAGATTATAGGTTAGATTTTATGGAATAGCTTAGGGGTTAGATTTTTGGGATTAATGACTAGGTTTTAGGGATCATATGTCAGGTTGTAGGGAAAAGATGTTAGGGATTAGGTGTTTGGTTAATGGGTTATGGCAGGGGTCAAGGTATGGGTGCAGGTTAGGATTCAGGTGTGGGTTAGTGTTGTTGTTTCAATCACTAAGTCATGTCCAACTTTTTGCAATGCCATGGACTGAGGTTGTTCAACTTTTTGCAATGCCATGGACTGAGGCTGTTGATATTTCTCCTGGAAATCTTGATTCCAGCTTGTGATTCATCCAATCCAGCATTTTGCATGATGTGCGCTGCATGTAAGTTAAATAAGCTCGGTGACAAAATACAGCCTTGATGAACTCCTTTCCCAATTTGGAACCGGTCTGTTGTTCCATGTCCTGTTCTAACTGTTGCTTCCTGACATGCATACAGGTTTCTTATTAGACAGGAAAGGTGGTCTGGTATTCCCATCTCTTTAAGGATTTTCCACAGTTTGTTGTGATCCACACGGTCAAAGGTTATTTTTATAGTCAATGAAACAGAAGTAGGTGTTTTTCTGGGATACTCTTGCTTTTCCTATGATCCAATGGATGTTGGAAATTTCACCTCTGATTCCTCGCCTTTTCTAAACTCAGCTTGTACATCTGGAATTTCTCGGTTCATGTACTGCTGAAGCCCAGCTTGAAGGATTTTGAGCGTAACCTTCCTAGCTTGTGAAATGAGCATAATCGTACGGTAGTTTGAACATTCTCATGGCCTCCCTGGTGGCTCCGGCAGTAAAGAACCCCCCTGCAATGCCGGTGACTTGAGTTTGATCCCTGGATTGGAAAGATCTCCTGGAGAAGGGCATGGCTACCCACTCCAGTATTCTTGCCTATAGAATTTCATGGACAGAAAAGCCTGACAAGCTACAGTCCATGGGGTTGCAAAGAGCAGGACACAGCTGAAAGACTAACACTTTCACTAGCACTTTGAACGTTCTCTGGCATTGCCCTTCTTTGGGATTGGATAGAAAACTGACCTTTTTCTTTCCTGTGGCCACTACTGAGTTTTCCAAATTTGTTGATATATTAAATGCAGCACTTTAACACATCTTTTAGGGTTTTAGGATTCACCATAGTGACAGCATTTTACCTTGCTCAGCTCTTTGAAAACTCCATCTCCAAATACAGCCGCATCCTGGGGTCCTGGGGGCTAGGGGTTCAGCATGTGAATTTTGGTGGACACGAATGAACCTATACTGTCCTGCTTAGGAATGAGCTAACATGTGCCTCGGTCTCTCCTTCCCTCCAGTTCCATGGGGGAGATGTAATGGCCAAGGGAGAGGCCACTCTTGCAGTGTTTGTGTCCCAGCTGGCGAACCCTTCTCTGCTCTCTTTGCTCAGGCAGCAGCTGTCCCAGCCCCATTCTGGGGTTTTGTGCTGCATCCTGCTCAGGTGCTCAGTGTTCGGGAGCCCAGGAGCCAGCAGCCTCATGAGGACAGGGCAAGACACCCCAACCAAAGGGAGAAAACCCATGGGGCATTACAGGTGGAAGAGAGCCACAGTCTAGTTTGCGCTTTAGAAAGACCACCTTGAGATGTGGTGTGAGATGCACCATGAGAGCAGGGAGTTTTGAAGGTCCTGATGAGGGATCAGGCTTGGGCCAGGGCTGTGGCGTAGAGGGGAATGGCTGTAGCCAGAGGGGCACTGGCCAAAGGCTCTGGGGGAGGAGCTGACAGTCCCGGAGCACAAGGGAAGTGGGAGGCCATGGGTGTCTGGGCTCAGCCACCAGGAAGGTGGGGCTGTCTCTGGGTGTGGGTGTTTTGGTGAAAAGGAAAAAAAAAAAAAAAAAAAAAAAAGAGGAATGGGTTTTTTTCTTTCCTTTTCCTGAGAACAAAGACGATAAAGAACAGTGAGCAGGCCTGAACATTCCTAGTATTTTTGCTTCGCTGTTGTTTAGTCATTCAGTCGTGTCTGACTCTTTGTGACCCCACAGACTGCAGAGCTCCAGGTTTCCCTGTCCTTCACTGTCTACCAGAGTGTGCTCAAACTCATGTCCATTGAGTCAGTGATGCCATCCTGACTTGGGCCAGATGTGTGTATTTTCTGACCAAACAGCTCAAATGTTGCAATGTCCAGTTTGTCATTTTTATGGCTTTCTTGAGTCCCCCAGTTTCTCAGTTTTTCCGGACATTGCAACATCATCTCTCAACGATTCTAGTTTAGGGGCTACCCAGGTGGTGTGGTGGTAAAAGAAGTCATCTGCCAGTGCAGGAGAGTCAGACACAAATGAGGGATGGAACTGAACTGAACTGGGCTGAGTCTGGGTGTGGGCTTCTCTCTAGGCGTGGCGAGCATGGGCCCTAACTAGTTGTGGGGTGTGGACTTCTCAGTGAAACGGCTTCTCTTGCTGTGGGGCAGTGGCTCTGGGGCTCACGGGCTTCAGTATTCGCAGCGTGTGGGCTCGGTGCTGTGGCTGCCGGGCTCTAGAGCACAGGCTCAGTCCTTGTGGCACATGGGCTTAGTAGCGCCACAACACGTGGGATCTTCCTGGACCAGGGATCACCTGCATCTCGGGCACTGGTAGGTGGATACTTTACCACTGAGCCACCAGGGAAGCCCCCCAGCATCTTTTAGATTCTAGTTTTCCACACGTGTAGATGGTGAGTGAGGCCACGCCAAGAGGCCTGGGAGCTGGGAGTCCTCAGTCACAGTTCTGGCTGTGCCATCAAAAGCTCTGGGGCCTTTGGTGAGTACCTCAACTTTCCTGGGGCTGTTTCTCCCCAAAATGCCCTGCTGTTGGACTGTAGCCCACCAGGTTCCTCTGTCCATGGGATTTCTGAGGCAAGAATACTAGGGTGGGTGTTATTTCCTTCTCAGATTCACATTTCGAAGGTATTTTCTCCTGGATTGAAGTTTTCATGAAGGAAGAGGGGACCCCTTCCAGGGCTTGAGAGCGGGTTCTTGTCTGACACTTGGAAATGAACTGTCTGAGGAGATGAGTACTGTCAAAGCAAGAGACGTTATGGGAAGGGCTGCCCGGGGGGAGTGTGGGAGAGTGAGGGAAACCAAGAGAAGGGCTGGGCCACGTGGCTCACAGTCTCAGGTTTTATGGTCATTGAGTGAGTTTCTGGTTTGTCTCTGGTCAACCATTCTGAATTGGGGTCTTTCCTGGGGGCACACGCATCACTCAGCCAAGATGGATTCCAGCGAGAGAGGATACTGGGAGGTTGGTAGGACCTATGGACTGGAGTCTCATATCTCCTTTTGACCTTTCCTAAATTCTGGTTGGTGGTAGCTTATTAGTTCCCTGTTCCTTAACCAGTACCTCTTGTTGTAAGATGACTCCTGCAAAGTGGTTTCTCTGGTGACCGGTAAGGGTGGGTGGTCAGTGGTTCCCTTAACAGCTTGTCTTTGGTTTTCTTGAATAAGGTCCTTCACAGAGTAAATGCATAAATTTTAAAAAGTCAATGATTTAATTAATTTATATTTAAAAAATTGGAAGTTGGTGTTTTTGTTGTGTGTTAAAAACTCGTTACCAGACCAAGGGTCATGTATATCTTTTGTTGTTTTCTAAAATTTTTATAGTTTTTTAATTGAATTGTGGTGTCAGTTGCAAAGTTTGTGTTTACGTTCATTTCATTCTGTATGGTTTTTTAAACATTTATTTTTAATTGATTGATGATTGCTCTACAATATTGGTTCTATCTGTCATACATCAACATGAATAAACCATAGGTGTACATATGTCCGCTCTTGAATCTCCCTCCCACCTCACAGCCATTCCCACCTCTCTAGGTTATTACAGAGCCCCGGTTCGAGTTTCCTGAGTCATACAGCGAATGCCCATTGGCTGTCTATTTACATATGTTGGTGCATATGCATCATGCTGTTCTCTCCATTCATCTCCCCCTCCTCCTCTTGTCCCCCACCCTTGTCCATAAGTCTGTTCTCTGTGTCTGCCTCTCCACTGCAGCTTTGCAAACAGATTCATTGGTATCATCCTTCTAGATGCCATATATAAGCTTTAATATACGATATTTGTTTTTCTCTTTCTGACTTACTTCACTGTTAAATAGGCTCTAGATTCATCCACTTCATTAAATCTGACTCAAATGTGTTTCTTTTTTATGACTGCATTCCATATAGTTTTTAATTGTTCCTTAGCTACCATGGTGGCTCAGGTTAAAGCGTCTGCCTGCAATGTGGGAGATCTGGGTTCAATCCCTGGGTCGGGAAGATCCCCTGGAGAAGGAAATGGCAGCCCACTCTAGTATTCTTGCCTGGAGAATCCCATGGACAGAGGAGCTTGGTAGGCTACAGTCCATGGGGTCGCAAAGAGTCGGGCATGACTGAATGACTTCATTTTCTTTCACTTTAGCATGTTTTGAGATGAGTCATGGAGATATTCAGCTCCATGTCAGTCTGGGTTTCCAGGCTTAGTGTACACAGCAGAGCTGCATTCTGGATGAGACCTCTGGGGCTTGTGAGCATGGTGCTGCCTGCTCTTCTCTGGTGGCCCACAAAGGGTGCCAAACCCCCCTGAACAGCGAGGCACAGGCATGTTTTGCCTTCAGACTCAGCTTGGTGACCAGCTGGGAGGAGCTTTGTCTCCTCAGGACCCTCAGAGCTTAAGCTTCTGGATAATGGGGCTGCGTCCACGCTGAGAGGAGTGGGGTTGCCTCAGTAAGCTCTTCTCTGGTGGCCCACAAAGGGTGCCAAACCCCCCTGAACAGCGAGGCACAGGCATGTTTTGCCTTCAGACTCAGCTTGGTGACCAGCTGGGAGGAGCTTTGTCTCCTCAGGACCCTCAGAGCTTAAGCTTCTGGATAATGGGGCTGCGTCCACGCTGAGAGGAGTGGGGTTGCCTCAGTACCCACCAGCAAGGAGGCAGGGCAAGAGGGAAAAATGAGGAAGTAGATGTTTCCTGCATCCATCTGAGTGTTGATGGAAGGTCCATTTCAGAGGACTCAGGAGGGAAAAAGCTCTATGTGGAAAATGGTGGGTTTTTAGTTAGGTTTCTGTATGATATAGAGGATGACCAGTGATGTCCTTTACTGTAGGGTAGCCAGTTTTCCTGTCACTGTTTCTTGAGAGCACTGTCCTTTCCTTTTTGCACATTCTTGGCTTGATTTTCACGAAATAATTGGCCACATATATGTGGATTTATTCCTTGGCTCTCTATTCTATTCTTGTAGTCCATGTGTCTGTATTTGTGCTATTTAATCGCTGTTGTGGTTGTGGCTCAGATCATGAACTTCTTATTACCCTCAAGTCAGGAACAAGACAAGGGTGCCCACTCTCACCACTACTATTCAACATAGTTTTGGAAGTTTTGGTCATAGCAATCAGAGCAGAAAAAGAAATAAAGAGAATCCAGATTGGAAAAGAAAAAGTAAAACTCTCACTGTCTGCAGATGACATGATCTTC
>SJYC01063157.1:0-19624 GCA_006408675.1 Madoqua kirkii
ACCACAGTCAGCTCCTGGTCTTGTTTTTGTTGATTGTATAGAGCTTCTCCATTTTTGGCTGTAAAGAATATAATCGATCTGATTTCGGTGTTGACCATCTGGTGATGTCCATGTGTACAGTCTCCTCTTGTGTTATTGGAAGAGGGTGTTTGCTATGACCAGTGCATTTTCCTGGCAAAACTCTATTGACTTCCTACTTTAGCATTCCAGTCCCCTATAATGAAAAGGACATCTTTTGGGGGTGTTAGTTCTAAAAAGTCTTATAGGTCTTCATAAAACCGTTCAACTTCAGCTTCTTCAGTGTTACTGGTTGGGGCATAGACTTGGATAACTGTGATATTGAATGGTTTGCCTTGGAAACGAACAGAGATCATTCTGTCATTTTTGAGATTGCATCCAAGTACTGCATTTCAGACTCTTTTGTTGACCATGTTGGCTACTCCATTTCTCCTGAGGGATTCCTGCCTGCGGTAGATATAATGGTCATCTGAGTTAAATTCACCCATTCCAGTCCATTTTAGTTCTCTGATTCCTAGAATGTCAACGTTCACTCTTGCCATCTCTTGTTTGACCACTTCCAATTTGCCTTGATTCATGGACCTGACATTCCAGGTTCCTATAAATATTGCTCTTTACAGCATCAGATCTTGCTTCTATCACCAGTCACATGCACAACTGGGTATTGTTTTTGCTTTGGCTCCATCCCTTCATTCTTTCTGGAGTTATTTCTCCACTGATCTCCAGTAGCATATTGGGCACCTAATAACCTGGGGAGTTCCTCTTTTAGTATCCTATCATTTTGCCTTTTCATGCTGTTCATGGGGTTCTCGAGGCAAGAATACTGAAGTGGCTTGCCATTCCCTTCTCCAGTGGACCACGTTCTGTCAGACCTCTCCACCATGACCTGCCTGTCTTGGGTTCCCCTGAAGGCATGGCTTGGTTTCATTGAGTTAGACAAGGCTATGGTCCTAGTGTGATTAGACTGACTAGTTTTCTGTGAGTATGGTTTCAGTGTGTCTGCCCTCTGATGCCCTCTTGCAACACCTACCATCTTACTTGGGTTTCTCTTACCTTGAGTGTGGGGTATCTTTTCACAGCTGCTCCAGCAAAGCACAGCTGCTGTTTCTTACCTTGAACGAAGGGTATCTCCTTACTGCCACCTTCCTGACCTTCAGTGTGGGATAAAACCTGCATTTTCTTCCCAAGCCTGAGGTCAATGGGGCTGGGCTCCTGGGACACTGAAGGTAAAAACATGGGTGGTGAAAACATTTCCTCCAGCATCTTCCTGGTGGGAGTGAACAGCAGAGGGTCCCACCCAGATCCCAGCCTCCTCTCTGCCCAAGAGGATGCCCAGGCCCCTCCACTGGGTGGAAAATTCCCACAGGTAGAGTCAGTGGTGGGTTCTAACCCCACTGTTGTGCATGGGGCTCCCTGGGAATGTGTCCTGCAACCTCGTCTTCCTCCCACTGCCCCACCCTCCAGGGAGCAGGTACCCTGTATTCTGTTTAGCGTCTGGACTATCCCCACTGGAAGGACTTTCTGGTGACAGTCCCTGATGACTGAGCCCCAGCTACATCCTAGGCAACTGTAATCGGTCATTCATTTTGTATCACCACCAATGCCCTTGGGTGGTAGATACCCATGCTATCTCCATTTTACAGACTTGGAAACTGAGGCACAGAGAGGCTAAGCCCCTTGTCCAAGTTCACACAGCAGGTAAGGAGCAGGACTGGGACTCAAGAGCCACACATCACCAGAATCTTAGTGGAAAGTCAGTGCCTGGAGAGGGATGGGTCTCAGTGAAGTGTCCATGATGGACACAGGAGGAGGAAAGGGGACCTCGGGGCTCAAGCCTCAAGTCCTCGCTCCATGGGAAGCAGCTCCAGCATCACCTCCTCCCTCCTGGGCCTGCCACCACCCTGCTCATCTACCTCTCTCCTGGAATCCCAGGTCCTCCTGGTTGATGGCTGTGGCTCCAGGAACGACATCAGCCCATAAAGGCAGGACCTGGGCTGCCCAATTCAGGGCCATGGCCCCGGCCTGTGTCAGTACTTAATACATTTTCGCGAAAGATCTTTGGGATCAGTTGTCAATAAGATGCAGGCTCAATGCCAACCTGAGCCTAGTAAACCACAGTCCCCCATCTTCCCTGATCTTCACTTCCCTCATCTGTAAAACGGGCTTGTAAGGCTTCTCTCATAGGTCCTACACATACTAAATGCTCAAGGAATAGCTCTTGAGTGAACAAAATTGGAGCTGAAAGGGCCACAATGTCCAGGGCTATAAACTCAGACATCCCAGCATCTCAACACACGAGTCAGAAATGACAGAGTGGGTGGGGCGCTGACCGTGATACCCCTGAGTCAGCTCCAGGCACCACCTGCCAGATTTTCTCATTTCTTAAAAGAAGCCAGAAATCTGGAGTTTACGAGAAGTTTCTCAACTCTTAAGTGCTGACCATTAATCTAAAACACATAAACATGCCTGTGGGCAGGAAGTGGTTACAGGCTGTCAGTTAGAGACCCCTGATTAATCCAACCCCTTTTGCCTTTGGATGTGGAGACTGGGGCCCAGAGAGAGTGAGCCACCAGCCCCAGGTCACGGAGCACAGATAGTCGAGGGGAGGTGGCTGGTGACTTTCATCCTCCGGCCACCAGCCCAGCTGCTCAAGCCCAGGGCACAGGAGGTCCTGCTTGGCCTTGATCCCAAGGGAGGCAGTGCAGCCGTCTCCTCCCAGGCCTGGCAGTTCTAGGGTGAGATGGAGGTCACGGTGTCTCTGCCCACCCCACCTAGACCAGGCTGTATCAGGCATTGAGATTCAGAGAAGGATTCCAAGCAACAGGCTGACCTAGGAAGCAAGACCTGGGATGGGATGATGGCATAGGGGGTGGGCACGTTCCTTCCTCACTTTAGTGAGCGGCAGCAGCCTGGGCAGACCTGGGAAAGGGGCTGATCTTTTCTTTTCAATTAATTCATTCATTATTTTTGGCTGTGCTGGGTCTTCGTTGCTGCTCACGGACTTTCTCTAGTTGCCACGAGCTGGGGCTACTCTTCGTTGTGGGCACAGGCTCTAGGGCATGCAGGCTTCCGCAGCTGCAGCTCCTGGGCCAGAGCACAGGCTCAATAGTTGCGGCGAACGGCTTAGTTACTCCGTGTCGTGTGGCATCTTCTCAAACCAGGGAGGGCGGCTCCTACATGCCAAGGCCCCTCACCAGAGCTCACTGGACTGTCCACAATCCCCCTGACCTCCCCTACCTCCATCCCCCCAGCTCACTCTGCCACCGTCACGCTGGCTGCCCTGCTCTGCCTAGAACATACCAAGCTCAATGCCCCCCTCAGGGCCTTTGCACCTGCCTGTCCCTCCAGCTGGTGCCATGTTCCCCCATTTACCGCCTGGCTCACATCCTTACCTCCTTCAGGCCTCCAGGAAGTGTGACTTTTTCAGGGAGGCCCCGCCTGCCCCTCCTCTCTGCTCAAAACTGCAAACCACGCAGACATCCCCTGTCCTCCACCTGGCTTTATTTTTCACCACGGCACTGACCACCATCTCATGGATCAGAGGCCTCACGTGTTTGTTGGGTATGAGTTTCCTTTTGCAGCTGTAACGCATCACAATTTGGTTGCTTAAGAAGATACAAATTTATCTTACAGTTCTGGAGGTCAGAAGTTCAAATGAGATCTTCTTTGGCCACCATTAAGGGGCAGGGTTGAGCTCCTCAGCGAGATCCAGAGGGAAACCTCTGCTTCCGCGTCTTTTCCGGCTTCTCCAGGCCGCCTGCGTTCCTGGGCTCGTGGCCCCACCCCCGTCCTCAGCGGTGCAGAGGCGGTCCGGTGTGTCTCAGGCTGCGTCCCTCTGGCTCTGACTCTCCTCCTTCCTTCTTGGATTACAAGGACTCTTGCAATTAAACTGGGCCCAGTAGGGACCTCCCTTGGTCCCGTGGCTAGGACTCCACGCTCCCAACACAGGGCATCAGGGTTTGATGCCTGGTCAGGGAACTAGACGCTGAACGCTGCAGCTAAAGACCCCGCAGCGAAGATCGAAGATCTTGAGTGCAGCAACTAAGACCTGGCGCAACCGAATAAAGAAATATTTAAAGTAAATAAATAAAAGCAGGGCCCAGTAGATAATCCAGGACCATCTCCCAGCTCAAGGTCAGCTGACACAACCTTAATTCTACCTGCCGCCTTTACTCCCCGTGTGACCTCACATATTTGCTGGTTCCAGGGTTTAGGACGTGGATGGGGGTGAGATGGCTATTAGTCTACCTACCACACACACACACACACATGCACACACACATATGCAACAGAGCTCCAGGAGGACACAGATTGTTGTCCATCTGGTTTACTACTTTATGCCCAGTGCCTGGTGCTTAATCAGAGCTCAATAACATTTGGTGAGTGGATGGCTAAATGGAGCAGACTGTGGGCAAGTGAAGGAAAAGGAGGCGGAGGCAATTCAGACACTCAGGGGTCCTCCCTGTCTTACTCAGGAGACCTTGGTCCAGAGGAAGCCCACGCACTTAGGGCTGGGTGCCGTGACTTAGCCCCTGGCCTCTCAATGCCCGCCAGAGCAAGTCCCACAAAGTCATCCCGACCCCACAAAGAGGGGATGGGTGTGCGTGGCCTCCCTCCCTTACCGCTTGGCTCTGCCCATTCCTGGACCAGCTGCTCGTGGCTCTGCCAGGCCCAGAGAGAAGGCCAGAGGTCTGGGCAGCTCTGAGGGTGGACTGTCCTGGCCCTGACTCCATCTCTGCTTCAGATGGGGTCAGTCCCCACAGTCCTCCCGAAGCCCCCTCCCACGGCCTCCAGCGGGTGCAGACAGCTGCCCTGGCCCAGCAGGACCCCATTAGTCACATAGCAGCTGGAGATTTCTCCTCCTCCCAGCAGTGCGGGCCTTCCTGGCTTCAAAGGAGGCAGGCTCAGGGCCCAGGTTTTCTCATGACAAAAAAATGTTCTGCACCAAAGGACATGAGCAAATGGCCTGCTAGGAAGGAAGCAGAAATAAATGACTTTTCAGCATAGCAGCACGCAGAGATCTTGGAGACAGAATGTTGAATGAAAGAGGAGAGAAAACAAGACTTGTCTCTAAATTAAAAACACCCATGCATAAAATAAAGCTACTTGTTTTACAAAAGACACATACACAACCAGAGACAGCTGTCATGGGCCTGGGCATTAAGATGAGGGGAGAAAAACAGCAAAACAAAACAAAGTAAATCACAGAGATCCCTGATACAAACCAATAATAGCATGTTTAACTCAACAAATAAAAGGTGTCTGCCTCACTCTCAATTTCAAAACAGAAAAGTGAAAGTCGCTCAGTCATGTCTGACTCTTTGCGACCCCATGGACTATACAGTCCATGGCGTTCTCCAGGCCAGAATACTGGAGTGGGTAGCTGTTCCCTTCTCCAGAGGATCTTCCCAACCCAGGGATCGAACTCAGGTCTCCTGCATTGCAGGCAGATTCTTTGCCAGCTGAGCCTCCAGGGAAGCCCAAGAATATTGGAGTGGGTAACCTATCCCTTCTTCAGTGGATCTTCCTGACCCAGGCATCAAACCGGGGTCTCCTGCATTACAGGCAGATTCTTTACCAGCTGAGTTATCAGCAAAGCCCTGGTTAAAACAGAAGTTTACTATAATAGCCAGGACATGGAGGCAACCTTAATGTCCATCAGCGGATGAATGGATACAGAAGGTGTAGCACATATATACAATGGAATATTACTCAGCCACAAAAAAGAGTGAAATAATGCCACTTGCCGTGGCAAGGATGCACCTGAAGATTGTCACACTGAGTGAGGTAAGTTTGCACGGGATTTAAGACAAAGATGAACATATGATACCGCTTATGCAAGGAATCAGAAAGGATGATACACATTGACCCAAGAGGAAAAAGTGGTGGCCTGACCAAGATTCCAGTAAAGGAGGAACTTCTCATGTCTCGTGACCCCTCTTTGGGCTCTGGAAATTAAGTGGGAAAATGGAATTATAGGAAAATATATGGATGTCCCTCCCCACCTCGCACACACACACACAAATCACTACTGTTAATGACTTTTCATATTTAATATATGATCTTAAATTGTGGTGTTGGAGAAGACCCTTGAAAGTCCCCTGGACTGCAAGGACATCAAACCTAGTCGATCCGAGAGGAAATCAGTCCTGAATATTCATTGGAGGGACTGATGCTGAGACCGAATCTCCAATACTCTGGCCACCTGATGCGAAGAGCCAACTCATTAGAAAAGACCCTGATGCCAGGAAAGATTAAAGGCAGGAGGAGAAGGGGATGACAGAGGATGAGATGGTTGGATGGCAAGGTTTGATGCCTGGTCAGGGAACTAGACGCTGAACGCTGCAGCTAAAGACCCCGCAGCGAAGATCGAAGATCTTGAGTGCAGCAACTAAGACCTGGCGCAACCGAATAAAGAAATATTTAAAGTAAATAAATAAAAGCAGGGCCCAGTAGATAATCCAGGACCATCTCCCAGCTCAAGGTCAGCTGCACACAACCTTAATTCTACCTGCCGCCTTTACTCCCCGTGTGACCTCACATATTTGCTGGTTCCAGGGTTTAGGACGTGGATGGGGGTGAGATGGCTATTAGTCTACCTACCACACACACACACACACATGCACACACACATATGCAACAGAGCTCCAGGAGGACACAGATTGTTGTCCATCTGGTTTACTACTTTATGCCCAGTGCCTGGTGCTTAATCAGAGCTCAATAACATTTGGTGAGTGGATGGCTAAATGGAGCAGACTGTGGGCAAGTGAAGGAAAAGGAGGCGGAGGCAATTCAGACACTCAGGGGTCCTCCCTGTCTTACTCAGGAGACCTTGGTCCAGAGGAAGCCCACGCACTTAGGGCTGGGTGCCGTGACTTAGCCCCTGGCCTCTCAATGCCCGCCAGAGCAAGTCCCACAAAGTCATCCCGACCCCACAAAGAGGGGATGGGTGTGCGTGGCCTCCCTCCCTTACCGCTTGGCTCTGCCCATTCCTGGACCAGCTGCTCGTGGCTCTGCCAGGCCCAGAGAGAAGGCCAGAGGTCTGGGCAGCTCTGAGGGTGGACTGTCCTGGCCCTGACTCCATCTCTGCTTCAGATGGGGTCAGTCCCCACAGTCCTCCCGAAGCCCCCTCCCACGGCCTCCAGCGGGTGCAGACAGCTGCCCTGGCCCAGCAGGACCCCATTAGTCACATAGCAGCTGGAGATTTCTCCTCCTCCCAGCAGTGCGGGCCTTCCTGGCTTCAAAGGAGGCAGGCTCAGGGCCCAGGTTTTCTCATGACAAAAAAATGTTCTGCACCAAAGGACATGAGCAAATGGCCTGCTAGGAAGGAAGCAGAAATAAATGACTTTTCAGCATAGCAGCACGCAGAGATCTTGGAGACAGAATGTTGAATGAAAGAGGAGAGAAAACAAGACTTGTCTCTAAATTAAAAACACCCATGCATAAAATAAAGCTACTTGTTTTACAAAAGACACATACACAACCAGAGACAGCTGTCATGGGCCTGGGCATTAAGGATGAGGGGAGAAAAACAGCAAAACAAAACAAAGTAAATCACAGAGATCCCTGATACAAACCAATAATAGCATGTTTAACTCAACAAATAAAAGGTGTCTGCCTCACTCTCAATTTCAAAACAGAAAAGTGAAAGTCGCTCAGTCATGTCTGACTCTTTGCGACCCCATGGACTATACAGTCCATGGCGTTCTCCAGGCCAGAATACTGGAGTGGGTAGCTGTTCCCTTCTCCAGAGGATCTTCCCAACCCAGGGATCGAACTCAGGTCTCCTGCATTGCAGGCAGATTCTTTGCCAGCTGAGCCTCCAGGGAAGCCCAAGAATATTGGAGTGGGTAACCTATCCCTTCTTCAGTGGATCTTCCTGACCCAGGCATCAAACCGGGGTCTCCTGCATTACAGGCAGATTCTTTACCAGCTGAGTTATCAGCAAAGCCCTGGTTAAAACAGAAGTTTACTATAATAGCCAGGACATGGAGGCAACCTTAATGTCCATCAGCGGATGAATGGATACAGAAGGTGTAGCACATATATACAATGGAATATTACTCAGCCACAAAAAAGAGTGAAATAATGCCACTTGCCGTGGCAAGGATGCACCTGAAGATTGTCACACTGAGTGAGGTAAGTTTGCACGGGATTTAAGACAAAGATGAACATATGATACCGCTTATGCAAGGAATCAGAAAGGATGATACACATTGACCCAAGAGGAAAAAGTGGTGGCCTGACCAAGATTCCAGTAAAGGAGGAACTTCTCATGTCTCGTGACCCCTCTTTGGGCTCTGGAAATTAAGTGGGAAAATGGAATTATAGGAAAATATATGGATGTCCCTCCCCACCTCGCACACACACACACAAATCACTACTGTTAATGACTTTTCATATTTAATATATGATCTTAAATTGTGGTGTTGGAGAAGACCCTTGAAAGTCCCCTGGACTGCAAGGACATCAAACCTAGTCGATCCGAGAGGAAATCAGTCCTGAATATTCATTGGAGGGACTGATGCT
The DNA here is from genome assembly GCA_006408675.1 of Madoqua kirkii. NCBI lineage: Eukaryota > Metazoa > Chordata > Mammalia > Artiodactyla > Bovidae > Madoqua > Madoqua kirkii. The sequence goes on from SJYC01063157.1 coordinate 8,548, forward strand.
GAGACCGAATCTCCAATACTCTGGCCACCTGATGCGAAGAGCCAACTCATTAGAAAAGACCCTGATGCCAGGAAAGATTAAAGGCAGGAGGAGAAGGGGATGACAGAGGATGAGATGGTTGGATGGCATCATTGACTCGATGGACATGACTTTGAGCAAACTCTGGGAGATGGTGAAGGACAGGGAAACCTAGCGAGCTGCAGTCCATGGGGTCACAAAGAGTCAGACATGACATGGCAAATGAACGACAACTTCAATGTTGACATGCTTCTGTATTGTTTGAACTTGTATGAGAGGCACCATGACTTGAAGTTAAACATACAACCACTTTCTTTTTAACTCAAGATATGAGCAAGGAAGTGTTTGTAGTAATAAAGGTGAGGAAAGATGTTGACGTGGACAGGCCAAGTATCAGGGACAAGTGTGCAGGTGGGTAGGGACAGAAGGGAAAACATGCTGTGATCCCATGTCCAGTGGACACCAACATGCCGGTCTCCATCAGGACAGGAGAGACTGGAGTCAGGGTCAGAAACTCAGTGATGGGGTCATGGGGCTCGAGGAATCCTGGATTTTAGGGGCTGGGAACTTCAGGGTCAGAGCAAGTTTCATGGATGAGAAACTCAGTTTCACGAGTTAAAACTCCAGGTTTACACGGAGTTCTGGAGACTGGATTCACAGCTGAGAAGTCTGGAGGGAGATGATAAGATTCTAATAATGAGTAACGGCAGCCAACACTTCCTAGCACTTACTAGAAGCCACATGCTTTAGATGTGTTAATAACCGCCTCTAGAGAGGTGCCATCATCCCCATTTCACAGATGAGAAAACTAAGTCACAGAAGAAGTAACTTGCCCAAGTTGCAGCTTATGGGAGATGCAGGCAGACAGGCAGGATGTACCCCTGAGCCCAAAGGAGGTCCCTTCCCCCCAGAGTCCCAAATCTAACCTTCCTCAGTCCCTGCCCCTCTCCCGCCATCACTGCACGGACAACTGCCATAAGCCTCCTCCTCAGCCTCCCTGCCTCCACCCTCAGCACTCTCACCAGCCATCAGCTACTCAAACTGAACATCACTAATAAATGTTCAGTTCAGTTCAGTCGCTCAGTCGTGTCCAACTCTTTGCGACCCCATGAATCGCAGCATGCCAGGCCTCTCTGTCCATCACCAACTCCCGGAGTTCACTCAGACTCACGTCCATCGAGTCAGCGATGCCATCCAGCCATCTCATCCTCGGTCGTCCCCTTCTCCTCCTGCCCCCAATCCCTCCCAGCATCAGAGTCTTTTCCAATGAGTCAACTCTTCACATGAGGTAGCCAAAGTACTGGAGTTTCAACTTTAGCATCATTCCTTCCAAAGAAATCCCAGGGCTGATCTCCTTCAGAATGGACTGGTTGGATCTCCTTGCAGTCCAAGGGACTCTCAAGAGTCTTCTCCAACACCACAGTTCAAATGCATCAATTCTTCAGCACTCAGCCTTCTTCATAGTCCAACTCTCACATCCATACACGACCACAGGAAAAACCATAGCCTTAGTCGGCAAAGTAATATCTTTGTTTTGAATATGCTATCTAGGTTGGTCATAACTTTGCTTCCAAGGAGTAAGCATCTTTTAATTTCATGGCTGCAGTCACCATCTGCAGTGATTTTAGAGCCCCCCAAAATAAAGTCTGACACTGTTTCCACTGTTTCCCCATCTATTTCCCATGAAGTGATGGGACCGGATGCCATGATCTTCATTTTTCTGAATGTTGAGCTTTAAGTCAACTTTTTCACTCTCCTCTTTCACTTTCATCAAGAGGCTTTTTAGTTCCTGTCACTTTCTGCCATAAGGGTGGTATCATCTGCATATCTGAGGTGATTGATATTTCTCCAGGCAATCTTGATTCCAGCTTGTGCTTCTTTCAGCCCAGTGTTTCTCATGATGTACTCTGCATAGAAGTTAAATAAGCAGGGTGACAATATACAGCCTTGACGGACTCCTTTTCCTATTTGGAACCAGTCTGTTGTTCCATGTCCAGCTCTAACTGTTGCTTCCTGACATGCATACAGATTTCTCAAGAGGCAGGTCAGGGGGTTTGGTATTCCCATCTCTCTCAGAATTTTCCACAGTTTATTGTGATCCACACATTAATAAATGTTAATGATGATAAATAATTATTTTAACAACTGGCCTGTACTCCTCAAAAACTATCAAGATTAAGGACAGAATTTCTCAGATGAAAAGAGATGAAATGAACAAGGTCTGTGTAACACTGGGAATTATACACTGGAGAAGGAAATGGCTACCCACTTCGGTACTCTTGCCTAGGAAATCCCATGGACAAAGGAGGCTGGCGGGCTACAGTCCATGAGATCTCAAGAGTCGGGCTCGACTTAGCTACTTGACCACCCCCAGCCAGTAGCCCCTGGAGAAGTATTTCCCTTCAATTCTGCCAGCCTAGTCATCCCCTTACAAGGTACATGCCATGTTTTATCCAGAATCTCTGGGTGTCCTGGCGGGAGAGACTCCTGACCAGCCGCACTGATCAGCCTCCCAGTGCTGGGAGGTGGGAGCGCGTCTCTCTCACCCTCAGGACCCCGCACAGACCCTGGGATTACAGGCTGGGTTCCGATCTCAGGTCTCTACTCACCCCTGGGAAAGCCACTCCACTCTGCCAAGCCTCCTTTCCTTGATCTGCATGGGGACATTTCCATTAAAAAAAATTTTTTTTTCAGCTCAGTCGCTCAGTCGTGTCCAACTCTTTGCGATCCCATGGACTGCAGCACGCCAGGCCTCTCTGTCCGTCATCAACTCCCGGAGTCCAGCCAAATCCATGTCCACTGAGTCAGTGATGCCGTCCAACCACCTCATCCTCTGTGGTCCCCTTCTCCTCCTGCCTTCAGTCTTTCCCTTCAATCTTTTTCTTTTTTAATAAAACAGAGATACGGAAAAGGACATGCTGCAAACACATACCTTCGTGATTCTGCTAAGGCAGCTGGACTTCCCTGTGACCATCTCCAGGGGAAGAGCAGAACTTGGGCAGTTACCCCAGGAGCCCCCACAGGAGCCCTGTCCCACTCAGGGACAGCCCCTCCCTCCTTCCAGAAGGACCCTGACTTCCAGAGTCAACGTTTGTGTTTCTTTATAGTTTTATCACTTCTGCATGTATCCCTAGACTATATTTTGTCTTGCCCATTAAAAAAAAATTTTTTTTGATGAGGAATTCCCTGGTGGTCCAGTGGTTAGGAGTCTGTACTTTCACAGCTGAGGGCTCCGGTTCGATCCCTGTGGGGGGAAACTACGATGCCACAGGCCAGCAAGGCCAAAACAACAAAACTGGTATCTGTTCAGCCTTTCAGTGTCTGCTTCCCCTGCCGTTCGTTCCTTTTCCCTGTGGTTTATCTGTGGCAGAGCCTGGGCCGTCTGTTTCCCTGGAGCTGATGGCAACACAACACCCTCTAGCCTTGGCGTTTCCTGCAAAACGGAAGTCAAGTGCAGACGCTTGACTGGGGATGTTCGTGAGGAATAAGGATGGGTGAGGAGCCTGGCGTGGCTGGGCAGCCTCAGAGCGCAGTAGTCGGGAAGGTTCCCCGGGGTGCCCCCGTGACCAGAACGCAGCTCACACAGGCTCAGCGATCCACCCTCCCTTCTCTCCGCAACTCAGACCCGGCCACCCCACCTCCGGAAAGTTCCAGGGCCAAGGCTGGCTTGTCCTGGTGGGAGCTGGCAGCAAACTGGCCAGTAATTTTAGTCGTTCCTTCCCCTAAAATTATTCCCCATCTGGAGATGGTTTCCAAACCCTGCCCAGGAAAGAGCTGGTGGTGCAGGGAACATTTTTCTATTAAAAACAACAAAACGAGACCAAACTGGATGGTGAGCTCCTGCCAGCCAGGCTCTGGAGGTCTGGCTGAGCGCCAGCTGCATACCCTCCTTGGGGGACTCTGCTCGGAAGGCACAGACAGTGAGAAGGACAGTTGGGCCCTGTCCCCTGGATCACCCATCCCACCCTGGATGCGTGGACTCTGGCTGCAGGGCCCGGGGAAGGGCAGGTTGGATGAACAGTGGAGAAGGCTCTGGGGCTGGGGCTGAGCTGCCAGGAAACTTGACGCCTGTGGGCTGTTCTAGGTCACGTGGGGCGTCGAATCCCAGAGAGGCAGGAGCTTTCTCCACAAGGATCCTCTTCAATCAGCTGCTCTGAGCACTTCAGGGAAGAGCTCCCTTGCTGCTCCTGGCTCCTCATCACCTCTGAGCCTCAGCTTCCCCATCGTCAAAGGGGGCCACTGGCAGTCCTTTGAAGTTCCTGCAGGAAGTGGGAGGTGCCTTCTGGGACCCCACGGCATCCTGTGTGCCCTGGGTCCATGCCTGCCTCTCCGCCTCAGTGAATTGCACCCCAACATCTCTCCACCTGTTCCTGACTCCCCACACCCCACCTTCTTGATGCTCTTTCAGCCAGACTTGGCTGTCGAGGTTCCTCGAGCCACTGCAGGGCTTTTGTGTACGTGGTTCCTTCCATCTGAAATACCCTGCTGCTCCCAGGTGGGTACCTCTGCTCCTCCTGGGAAAATCAGGCAGGCTCCCTGCCCTCACTGGAGCATCCCCTGAGGCCGGGCCAAGCTTCCTCTCTCAGGGCCATCCCAGAGCCTCAATCCTCCATTTTCTCATATGGAGGATCCCTGAACGCTGTAAAGAAATAATTCTCTCTTGGGTATAACATCGGCCTCCCTTTCCTCAGCAGAAGCCCTCACCCCTTCCCCAAAGGAGACCATGCAAATATCTGATACCACAGTCACGGCTTATGATCCAAAGGCGTGCGATCTGCCTCCATGCACTGAATACACATTGTGGAACAGCACTGCCTCTGGCCAACGGCCTCAGCTCTCTGGCCTCAGTTACCGCTTCCGAATAATGGGACAATAACCATAGCCACCTCATTCTGACTGTTGCAAGGGATAATGTGTGTAGGAAGCTCTGAGCACACTGCTCAGTGCAGGGCAGGAGAAAGGTATCTCTCTGTAGAAGGGACCTCTCAGATCAGGGCTGGGACTAGGGCGAGGCTAGTGAGGTGCTTAGGGTATGAAATGTAAGGAGGGCTCCATCTCAGGACGGTGCAGACCCAGATGCTGGGAGTTGCAAAGGAAGCCGGATGTCTGCTGCCCCCTGCTGGTCACTCCTCAGAATGACACTCCTTTCCTCTGCCCCCAAAGGTCCCTGACTTCAATCCAGGTGGCGGAATAGTAAAGAATCTGCCTGCAATGCGGGGCTGCTGCTGCTGCTGCTGCTAAGTCGCTTCAGTCGTGTTCAACTCTGTGCAACCCCAGAGATGGCAGCCCACCAGGCTCCCCCGTCCCTGGGACTCTCCAGGCAAGAACACTAGAGAGGGCTGCCATTTCCTTCTCCAGTGCATGAAAGTGAAAAGTGACAGTGAAGTCACTTAGTCGTGTCCAACTCCTAGTGACCCCATGGACTGCAGCCCACCAGGCTCCTCCGTCCATGGGATTTTCCAGGCAAGAGTACTGGAGTGGGGTGCCACTGGGGCACCCAGGTTCAATCCCTGGGTTGGGAAGATCCCCTGGAGAAGGGAATGGCTACCCACTTCAGGATTCCTGCCTGGAGAATCCCATGGACAGAGGAGCCTGGTGGGCTACACTCCACGGGGTTGGCTGAGGAACTAACGCTGCACCCTCAGAGCTGCATGGAAGGAAGTCACCTCGCCAGCTCGGAGGCACAGGTCCTGCTTCCGCCACTGTGGAAGCCTCAGTTTCTTCACCCACAAACCAGGGCAGGAGAGCTTGTCTAATAGTGCATGGCAAACAGGAGGCCCTCCTCAATCGTCAGTGTCCTTCTCTCAACACAGGATTAAGGAGCACCTACTGTGCAGAGGACTCTTAGGAGACTGAGACTTGGAGCCTTTCCCTTTGGGGTGGACAGGGGAGGGGGATGAAGGCCAGAAATGGGGTCTGAGGTACAGGACTGCCCCTTATTAAGCACCCACTGGGTGCCACGCTGTTGTAAACCCTTGTGGAGGAATGCACCTCATGCTTTCAGAATGCAGTGAGGAGGGTACTGTTTTTATTCTTGGGAAGCTGAGGCCCAGAGAGGTTAATGAGCCTGATCAAGGTCACACAGCCTTGGTGATGGAGGTGAGATTAAAACCCACAAAGTTCCAAGTGCCAGGCGGGAAAGGTTGGGCAGATCCATCCCCGTCCATTCATTCAACAAATGTTTGTTGCACACCTACTGTGTACCAAGCCTGAGGCTGAGTGCCAGAGAGAGACCAGTGAACAAACAGGCAGCTCCTGCCCCCAGCGAGCTGTTCACCTGGAGGAGATGGGCAAGATAAATAAGCTACTTGGTGATTCTCGTATATAAAAAAATAAGAGTGAGAAGGAGGGGAAAGCAGGCTGCAGTGTGTTTTGACTTTCAGTAGGAGGGCAGGGGCCTTTGGAGCCATCTAGGGACTTTGGTTTTTTCTGTGGATGAGAAGTGGGAGCCACGTTCTGAGCAGGAGAGGGATGTAGGGGTGACAGACAGAGAGGGGCTGGGGATGATGGACTCCCTGAGCTTCCGGGGCAGGCTCAGGGAGTGGGGCTGTGGAGTCTGAGCTCATCGGAATAAAATATCCTGCACTTACCTGGCACACTGCGAGTCCCCGGCAAGCACTGGACGGATGTTATTGGTATCACTGTGGCAGGGAGATTCGGCGCCTCTGGAAGCTGGTGCAGTGTGTCATGAGACCACCAGGTGGCACCAGCGCACAGCAGGCAGACCCGAGGCTGCCCTTGGCGGACAGTCGGCTCCGCCCTCCCTGCTCAGGCCAGCCTCTCTGGACAAGGCCTCTGTGGTCAGCAGTGTCGGGAACACTGAGGCATCTCCGGCCTCCGCTCACTCAGTGTCAGCGGCATACCGTCACTCCCTAGTGAAAATAAAAGTTGTGTCCGACTCTTTGCGACCCCATGGACTATACGGTCCATGTCCAGGCTAGAATAGTGGAGTGGGTAGCCTTTCCCTTCTCCAGGGGATCTTCCCTACCCAGGGATCGAAGATTCTTTACCAGCTGAGCCACAAGGGAATATTAACTCCCTTGTGTGACCACCAAAATTGTCCTCAGACATTGCCAGGTCATGCCCTAGAGGGAAAAATCTAGCCTGCTCTCTGCTTAGCCACTCTGTGCGGGACACACTGGCCTCCTTGGAGCTCCACCCACTCATCTGCATATCCCTGCCACAGAACCTTTGCACTGGCTGTTTCCCCCAGATATTGGCAGGGCTGCTCCATTCCTTCCAGTCTCTGCTCAGCTATCACCACCTCAGAGACTCCCTGTTCCAGACACTCTCTACCCAATTGCCTGAATATTTTTACCCCATGTATCGCTAGCAGAAAGATCTTATCAAAATGTTAATTTCTGTGCATAGTGAATCCCTGCCCTCTTAGAGCGCATGTTCTGGTGAGCCAGATGGTCAGGAAGGGCCTCTCTTTGGCATGGTGGCTTTGAGTTGTGACTTGAAGGATGAGAAGGAGCTGGTTCCTGACAGAGGCAATAGCATTTGCAAAGACCCCTGGGGTGCTGCTCAGGCCCAAGTGCCTGACTTCGAGCAGGCCTGTCTGCTCATTTGCGGGGTGGGCTCCTGGGCCGGGCACAGCTGCTGGCTAGGAGCCCTTGAGTCATCAGGAAGCTGTGTCGTGTAGACAGGGGCTGGGCTAGACCTGCCACACAAAGCCTCATTTGCGGCCAGATGGGAAGGACCGGGGCAACCCAAGAGGGCGGCTCCCTCTTGTCAGCTCCCAGGAAGCACTGGCTGGCAACATCTGAAAGTCGGGAGCTCCCCAGGAGACTCCAGTTTCCCCGGGTCGGGGAGAGAAACGCGTGCGGCCCGGTCACCTGGACACACGGGGCAGGCATGGGAAGGCTTTGAGGTCCCGTGGCTGCATTGTAAGTCCAGCCCCCGCCCCCACCCCCAGCTGAGTGACCTTGGCCACATCATCCCACTCTCTGAGCTTCAGTTCCCTCACCTCTAACATGGGGTGAACCAGCAGGACTTCCCTGCTGGTCCAGTGGCTGAGACTCCAGGCTCTTAATGCAGGGGGCTCGGGTTCAATCCCTGGTCAGGGAACTAGGTCTCGCATGCCGCAGCTAAGAGTTTGAATGCCACCGCTATGACCCGGTGCAGACAGACAGACAGACGAATAAAACAGGGTGAAAAACAGGACGCACCTTACAGGGAGGCGCTCGGGGCCTGGGCGTTGACAGCAAGAGGCCGGCCACGGTGGGACTAAGTATGAAGACCAGTAGGGGAGCGTGGTTTTCTGGATCAGACAGCCTGGGTTTGACCCAGATCTCCGGCTTTCCAGCCGGGGGTAGGTGTGACCGCCCTGCTCCTTGCCTCAGTTTCCCCCCCGCCCTGCAGCACCGGGAGAATGAAAACAGCGCACAGGACGACTGACTGTGGAGTCCCCAGGAGGGGCCTGTGGTTACAGAGGTGGGATCAGAGGGCAGCTCAGGAGGGCAGGTGGGAAGGGTGAAGGATGTCTTCCGATAATGGGAAGGGTTTCTGGAAAGGACCGGCTGAATGGCGGATATGGCAGAAGAAAGCTTCTGGGTCAGTCTGCTGGGTTCAAGTCCTCTGCATTAGCGGTGTATCCTTAAACAAGTTACCCAACCCCCTGTGCTTCAGTGTCTTCTGTGAAATAGGGATAAAATCACCCCCACTAGGCCGTGGAGGAGATGCAGCCTCGGTTTCCCTGCCTCCCAGGACCTCTTGCGTTAAAAAGCATGAAGTGTCTTCCCTCGACCCCAGCATCTTCCTGCGAGCGCCCCCCATCCCCATCCCCCACACCTGAGGAGTGTCCGCACTCCCTGCCCACGTCTACACCCCCGCCTTGTTGTCCCCCAGCCAGGCTTCCATCCTCCGTGCCCCCCAAATGGCCTTGACGTCATGATCCTTGCTGCCAAGTCTGAGCATGGCATCCATGCTCTCGGATCCCCTGCCAGCGACGCTCCGCCCCCTGCCTGGGTGACCTCACCCATTCCACAGCCTTCGGTAAACACTCGTGATGAATCTCACATTTCCGTTGGCACCCTGATGCCTCCTAGGCTCTGGACTTGCATATCTAATTGCCAGCCTGAAATATCCTAAAAAGACACCGTGCGTCTCTCCAAACACTATTCCTCTGCCATCCCCACCCCCAACCTGCAGTCTAGCTGCCAAGTCTGAGCATGGCATCCATGCTCTCGGATCCCCTGCCAGCGATGCTCCGCCCCCTGCCTGGGTGACCTCACCCATTCCGCGGCCTTCGGTAAACACTCGTGATGAATCTCACATTTCCGTTGGCACCCTGATGCCTCCCAGGCTCTGGACTTGCATATCTAATTGCCAGCCTGAAATATCCTAAAAAGACACCGTGCTTCTCTCCAAACACTATTCCTCTGCCATCCCCACCCCCAACCTGCAGTCTCTGCTCCTCAAACACCCCCGGATGGCTCAGGCTCCAAAGTTAGACGTCGCTCTGGATCCCTCCCCGCCCCTCACCACCACCACCTCCAAAAGGGGTCCTGGATCGTCCTCTTCTGTGCACCTCCACTGCCACCGCCTTGCTCCAAGCCACAACCACCCTCACCTGCAGCCTCCTTGCTGGTCTCTCTGCTGGCCACTCTGTTACCCATAGTAAGCCAGAGGAACTTGTATTAAAAAAAAAAAAAAAATTTGGCCATGCTGCACAGCTTGTGGGGTGTTAGTTCCCTAACCAGGGAATGAACCTGGGCCCTCAGCCATGAAACTGCAGAGTCCTAACCACTGGGCAGCCAGGGAACCCTACCCCACCCCCACCTCCACCCCAGAGGGAACTTTCAGAAATGTAAATCCAGACGTGTCACCTTCCAATGGCTCCTGGCTGGCCTTTGGCGATCTTCCCAGCTCTCACCGAGGCTGGCAAGGCCCCACCTTTGTCTCCTCCCCTCCCCTTCAGCCGCTCTGGCTTCCTTCTACCTTTTCCAACAAGCCAAATTCTCTGCTGCCTCAGAGCCTTCACATTTCCTCTTTCCTCTTCCTGCAACTCTCTTTCCGCGGGTCTTGTCACTAGCTGCCTTTCTTTTAAACCCCGGGGGAATCACCACTTTCCCAGGGGTCTCTTTCCTGACCATCCAATCGAAACAGCCCCACCGGGTGTCCTGCTCCTTCTCAACCCCACCTCCCTGTCATTTCCTTCCCAGCTCTTGGCAGATCCAGAGCTCAGTCGTCTATTTGCTCACTTGTTAACTGTCCACTCATCCTTCCTCCCCAGAAAGTTGGTTCCGTGAAGGCAGGGATTCATCTGCCTTGTTTGCTGCTGTAGATGGAAGCCAGGGACCCAGAGCCGTGTGTAGCACAGAGTAGATGCTCAGTAAACATCTGTTGCCTGGATGGAGGGATGGATGAATTCATATGTAGGGAGACAAATAAACCTAGAAAGTGAAAGTGAGAGAAAGTGAAGTCGCTCAGTCGTGTCTGACTCTGTGACCCCACGGTCTGTTGCCCACCAGGCTCCTCCGTCCATGGGATTTTCTAGGCAAGAGTACTGGAGTGGGTTACCATTTCCTTCTCCAGGGGATCTTCCTGAACCAGGGATCGAAGCCGTTGAGGGTCTATCATAGGCCTGATCCTATGCTAGCTTTAAAAATCAATCCAATTGTTGGGTTTGTGACCAATTACCTGTGTCTAGTTCTGGGTTACCTTGGTAAATGTCTCTACTACCAGACTCAAACTTGTACTCTAAGACATGTCTATATTAGATAGGTCAGCGGGGTCTCCTGCTTTATAAGCGGCCGCTTTTACTGTCTGAGCCACCAGGGAAGTCACAACCCTGCCACCCTCCCACTCAAGAATCTTCCTTGGCTTCCCACCATCTATAGAAAAGACCGCAAACTCTTCTTTGTGATTTTCAAGGGTTTCTGAACTGGTCCCAGACTGGGTGCTCACTGCACACCCAGAAGTCATTCATATTGGCCCATTAGAAAGTGGACCAGCTGGCTGTGTGCCTCCCCGACCCGGCCACAAGCCAACTGGGCTCTCGGGAGTCTTCATCTTGGTCTATTGGCATTTAGCCCCTGGTCAGCCGCATCAGAGG
>SJYC01063158.1:0-14663 GCA_006408675.1 Madoqua kirkii
AATTCTAATGACTACAATTAACACAAACAATTACTTGTATAAGAAAACTGAACATTTTATGATGTGGTTGTACAAGGGAGTTATTTGATGTTAAAATTAACATTGAAAAAAAGACGTATAATTTCCTGTAAGTACAGAAATCAGCATTCCTGCAAAGATCTAAATTCTATGAAGAATAATTTGTGAAAGAGGGCTCAATATTCCACGAGTGATTTTAGAGACGTTTTCTACCATACCTCATTTTAAGTGGATAATGTTACACTAAGAAATAAAAAGAAAGTTGTTTTGTGCTGCAAAAAAAGAAAAATTTAAGACAATGCTTGTTGTTATTCAAGTATTTCAATAATTATTTGTTATTTTAATATGATTATTATTTTATAACACTATAGTGAGTTTTTAATATAATAATATATACAAATCACTAGTAAGTTATTTTAAAAGCACATATTAAACATTAAATGAATTATATGATAATGATGGTCATACAAATGCAGCAAGGAAACTTTCTATTGTTGCCACAGAAATTTTAAAGTTCAACAAAATGAAAGACTTTCGAACTTCGAGGACATGTCTCTATAGTTAAATAGAAATGAGAAATTTAGCCACAGCATTGAAAACCAAAAGAATTAATGCTACTATAAAATAATGTTTTGTAAAGTTCTTTGTTTCACAGTATAGGCAAAATAAAATGAAAGCTTAATTTTTGTAGACACACTTACTTGTCGAATCCCTGAGTATGAATGCAGAAAAATAGAGAGGCTTCAAAAATTTTCCACTTCAATTTCCACCTTCATGTTATATGTCATAAAGAAATAGTGGATATTAAACATATTCCAACTAATAAATAAATAACTCTAACTCTGGGCAAGATATGTAAAATATATCAAACCTTGAAAAACAAGCAGGAAGATCTTTGATTTCTTGTGATAAAGGAAACAAGATGTGAAATTCATATCCAACTGGGCTTTCTGCCTGACTGTATTTTACAAGCTCAGACAGGGAAATTGAATGCAAATTTACAGCAGTTCTCTTCCTAATGGAGGAAAATATTAGCCTGTGAGTGACAGACTTACTTGACCCGATGTTACCTAGTGTTACTAAATCCAAGCTCCCTCTGCTTACCACATATGAAAGTGAAAGTTGTTCAGTCTTGTCCAACTCTCTGGGACCCCATGGACTATACAGTCAGTCTATGGAATTCTCTGGGCCAGATTACTAGAGTGAGTAGCCTTTCCCTTCTCCAGGATATCTTCCCAACCCAAGGATGAACCAACGTCTCCTGCATTGCAGATCGATTCTTTACCAGCAGAGCCACAAGGGAAGCCCAAGAATACTGAAGTGGGTAGCCTATTCCTTCTCCAGGGGCTCTTTCCAACCCAGGGATCGAACCAGGGTCTACTGTATTGCAGGTGGATTCTTTACCAACTAAGCTATCAGGGAATCTCAGCACATGAGAAATCAATAAATCCAAGAGACTAGGTGTTGAAGCAAGGAATACGACCTTATATAGGGAGCTAGCTGCTGTAGAAGATGGCAGACTACTGTCTAAAAATAACATCTTATTGGGGTCTGGATGCCAGATTCTTTAATATAACACAGATGCGGGGAGAGGGGAAGGTGAGGAAGTAAAAGAAGGTCATTAATTTCACAAATATCTCCTGGAATGGCCAGTCTCAGGGAAGTGATGTGTTAATTTCTTCCTTCCTATAGATATCTACATGTGGATAGGGTCTTGAACAAAGGCATTTTGGTTTAACATTCACAGAGGGGCAAGGTTCCCTATGGCAGGCCATTATGCATAGACAATATCATTTTAGTGAACAAAAGCAATGATAAGCAAAGATTAAAAGGAAAGAAACAGATACAATATAGAGTTAAATTTTTCTCTTCCCTATATCACTAGTTTGTAATAGAGCAGTTCTATCAAAGAAGTTAATTCAAGATTTACTTTTGAGAGAAATTTCTTCCTTCCTGTAGATATCTACATGTGGATAGGGTCTTGAACAAAGGCATTTTGGTTTAACATTCACAGAGGGGCAAGGTTCCCTATGGCAGGCCATTATGCATAGACAATATCATTTTAGTGAACAAAAGCAATGATAAGCAAAGATTAAAAGGAAAGAAACAGATACAATATAGAGTTAAATTTTTCTCTTCCCTATATCACTAGTTTGTAATAGAGCAGTTCTATCAAAGAAGTTAATTCAAGATTTACTTTTGAGAGAAAGAAACCATGACACCAGAGCAAATCAGTTTCTCTAGCTTTGACTTGTCTATGAAAGCCTAGTCAGTTCTCATAAAAATGGCCTTGCAGGATGGCAACTTTGCTTACTTTATAAATCCTCCTTACAATTCAGAGAAAATTCAGTTGTACATGGTATTCAACATTCAAAGACTATAACACAATAGTTTATGAAGACTCAGAATATCCCATGTCTTTATTAGAAAGTGAGGAGCAGTGCTTTAATTACATTCAGAGGGCTGAAGAATATTGGAGTCTGCATCTGCTTTTCATACCTCATGAAGCTTAAAGAAACACTGATCTGCATAATATTCACATTGTAACACATTTCATCTTATTATGATAATTAATTATTCATTTCTTCAAAATGCACTTCAATTTTTTGAAATATTCTACTTGGCTTACATTAATCAGTGTAACTCACATCTCGAGTTAGTATGCAAATCATAAGAAAAACATAGTTTGATTTCACATATTTGCAAATTTTCAGACAGTACAACAAAGCGAGGCTCTCTTTAGCTTAATTTTGTATGGTTCTAGGTTTTTAGTTGGAAGGCATTATTAGATGTCATTTTGGAATTCTACTCTTCTAATTTGCTTGCTTTTACATTAAAATGATATTCTCAGGAGGCGGTCAGATTCCTCTGCAATAATCTGAGTAGTCTGCAGACTGATAATGACTTCAAATAAACATATTTGTTGGTTAGTTTCTTTCTCGTTAAGCAGGCACTGTTAAGCAGGCCAGAAAAACACCATAATGTATTTTGGTCAGTGTTTCTGACTAATTAATTGAAAGATTGTATGAAAAGTACTCTCTGCCTCCTCTTTGAGAAATCTTCAGTAAGCAAACTGGTAATCATAACCAGGATTTCAACCCTGAGGCTCAGAGTTTACTGGGTTGGAGCATCTTCAGAATACGTGCTCGAATCTCTTTGGTTTTGACAGTGTAGACTATTGGGTTGAGCATTGGAGGTACAAGAAAGTGTAAATAGGAGAGAAGCATGTATATCTGAGCTGGCAGCTTCTTTTTCCCAAAGCGATGGATCACAGACAGGCTGACCAGTGGTGTATAAAATAACAGTACAGCACAAATATGGGAAATGCAAGTACTGAGGGCTTTCAGTCATCCAGAGTTCGAAGCAATGCTCAATACTGTCTTCAAAATCATCACATAAGAGAGGAGAATGAGGACCGCATCCACACCCAATGTGGAGAGCATCACAAAGAGCCCAAGGCCACTGTTCACAACTGTGCTGGACCTGGCCAGCCTCAGAACATCAGGGTGAACGCAGTAGGAATGTGACAGTGTATTCACAGGAGGGAACCGCAGTCTTCCCAGGAGTACAGGCAGGGGCAGGTGGAGGGCAGCACTGCGCATCACGCTGGCCAGCCCAATGGCCCCAACCCGCCTGGCTGTCAGGATGGTGGCATAGCGTAAGGGCTCTCGGATAGCCACACAGCGGTCAAAAGCCATGGCCAACAGCACAGCTGACTCAGTTACTGAGCATGTGTGGATGAAGAAGAGTTGCACAAAGCAGGTTGCAGCTCCCACCTTCCTCTGGCCCAGGAGAAACACCGCTGCCATGGAAGGCAGTGTGGAAATGGTGAGGCCCAGGTCAGCCACTGAGAGCATGGAGAGGAAGAGGTACATGGGAGTGTGGAGGCTGGGAGCAGACTTGACCATGTGCAGGATGGTGGTGTTGCCCAGCAAAGAGAGGACATAGATGAAGCAGACAGGGACAGCTGTCCAGCAATGAGCAGTCTCCAATCCTGGGAAATCCATCAGGATGAAAAAGAAACTGCTGGCATTATTGTTGATGGGAACTGCCATAACTCTGAGAGATTTTTGCCCTTTAGAAGTTATGGAGACAGCACAAAGTTACTCTTTTATAGCATTTCCTATCATCTCATCCCATATGGCGCCCCTGGCCCATGCCTTCAGATAAATATTGCTATTCTTTTCTCCTCACAATACTGAATCCTATTCTTTTAGACATTACCCTAGGGTATAATGTTACACTCTCTTTTAGGTGGTTTGTCCTAGTTTACAGAAGCAAATTAGGCCTTTTGTTCCTAGAAAATTTCTTTCTATATGCAGATATTTTAATGAATATAAAAGGCAAAGTGAAACTCTGTATTGAGAGTGCAGTGTCCTTGTACATGATCTAAATCCATTTTTGGCCCTGTCCTTGTACATGATCTAAATCCATTTTTGTCCCATAATAATAGGGTTCTAAAGAAACCCAGATTTCGATAATTGTATTTAATGACTTTTTGGTTGTTAGAAAATAAAGTGTATAAGAATGTTAACAGTAACTCTGAACTCCTGATATAACCAGATCTATTTTTTGCTCTGACAGGACATCAGAATTAATACCTGTGACAAATACCAAGAAGAGTTTGAGATTTATCTGTATTTTTCAAGATTTATTCTGTATTTTTCCCTTCTTAATCTTAGTTACAGATCTCTAAAAAATATTTGAGTATCTGGTACAGATCTGTGAGGGAAGGAAGGTCAAAACTAAATAATATTTGTCATTAGAAA
Organism: Madoqua kirkii; assembly: GCA_006408675.1. NCBI lineage: Eukaryota > Metazoa > Chordata > Mammalia > Artiodactyla > Bovidae > Madoqua > Madoqua kirkii. The sequence continues at coordinate 4,788 of SJYC01063158.1, forward strand.
TACAGTATAATCTCAATGCCATGAACAATTACTGAGTTCCTGCTACATACTCAGTTTAAATAATATACTGACCGATGATGTATAGCTTATATTTTTGAAGGCCCACTGACCCATGGGTCAACAGAGAACACATCCATAAACTAATTCATGAGGGCGCTGACTATGGGACACAGAAAAGATTCCAACTCTCTCTATACGTCCTGCTCTCCAGACTCACCTTTTTAATGATCCTGATTCCCTCACAGACGATTATTAAAGAACGGAATCAAGTGTGGAATCTCAGTTTACAGAGTTCAAATGAGACTTTGTTAACATTGAATGATGCTTCTTTTTGTCAGCATCTCCTTGGGCAGTCTTATGTATGTGGCGATTGTGAACAGTTAATCTCCATTATAGTCTAATTCTTTTTCATAATGCTGCTCTACAAAGTCATGAAGAAAACCTGCAGTCCTCATTTTACATGTTAACTCTTAGTCTAAAGAAAATCCAGAAAAGATATTGTGTGAAAGCTGAGCAATGTTGTCAAGTCATGATAATTGAATAGCAAAGACATATTGGCACTGATGGTAGGACAAGTAGCAGATGAAGAAGAAGAAGAAGGAGAAGAAGAAGGAGAAACACCTGTAAGAAAAGCAAAGATAGCAGGGATCATGCTATTATATTTGAGAAAGGATCTGTAATAGAAAATGGAAAGCTGTTTTTTTTTTAATGTTTCTTTTTATGGACAAACTGATAGATAGAGTGCCTGATGAACTATGGAATGAGGTTCATGACATTGTACAGGAGACAGGGATCAAGACCATCCCCATGGAAAAGAAATGCAAAAAAGCAACATGGCTGTCTGGGGAGGCCTTACAAATAGCTGTGAAAAGAAGAGAGGCAAAAAGCAAAGGAGAAAACGAAAGATATAAGCATCTGAATGCAGAGTTCCAAAGAATAGCAAGGAGAGATAAGAAAGCCTTCCTCAGCAATCAATGCAAAGAAATAGAGGAAAAGAACAGAATGGGAAAGACTAGAGATCTCTTCAAGAAAATTAGAGACACCAAGGGGATATTTCATGCAAAGATGAGCTCGACAAAGGACAGAAAAGGTGTGGACCTCACAGAAGCAGAAGATATTAAGAAGAGGTGGCAAGAATACACAGAACAACTGTACAAAAAAGATCTTCACGACCTGGATAATCACGATGGTGTGATCATTCATCTAGAGCAAGATATCCTGGAATGTGAAGTCAAGTGGGCCTTAAAAAGCACCACTATGAACAAAGCTAGTGGAGATGATGGAATTCCAGTAGAGCTATTTCAAATCCTGAAAGATGATGCTGTGAAAGTGCTGCACTCAATATGCCAGCAAATTTGGAAAACTCAGCAGTGGCCACAGGACTGGAAAAGGTCAGTTTTCATTCCAATCCCAAAGAAAGGCAATGCCAAAGAATGCTCAAACTACCACACAATTGCACTCATCTCACATGCTAGTAAAGTAATGCTCAAAATTCTCCAAGCCAGGCTTCAGCAATACGTGAACCGTGAACTTCCTGATGTTCAAGCTGGTTTTAGAAAAGGCAGAGGAACCAGAGATCAAATTGCCAACATCCGCTGGATCATGGAAAAAGCAAGAGAGTTCCAGAAAAACATCTATTTCTGCTTTATTGACTATGCCAAAGCCTTTGACTGTGTGGATCACAATAAACTGTGGAAAATTCTGAAAGAGATGGGAATACCAGACCATCTGACCTGCCTCTTGAGAAATCTGTATGCAGGTCAGGAAGCAACAGTTAGAACTGGACATGGAACAACAGACTGGTTCCAAATAGGAAAAGGAGTATGTCAAGGCTGTATATTGTCACCCTACTTATTCAACTTCTATGCAGAGTACATCATGAGAAACGCTGGGCTGGATGAGGCACAAGCTAGAATCAAGATAGCCAGGAGAAATATCAATAACCGCAGATATGCAGATGACACCACCCTTATGGCAGAAAGTGATAGGAGCTAAAAAGCCTCTTGATAAAAGTGAAAGAGGAGAGCGAAAAAGCTGGCTTAAAGCTCAACATTCAGAAAACGAAGATCATGGCATCCGGTCCCATCACTTCATGGCAAAGAGATGGGGAAACAGTGGCTGACTTTACTTTTGGGGCTCCAAAATCACTGCAGATGGTGACTGCAGCCATGAAATTAAAAGATGCTTCCTCTTTGGCAGGAAAGTTATGACCAACCTAGACAGCATATTAAACAGCAGAGACGTTACTGTGCCAACAAAGATCCGTCTAGTCAAGGCTATGGTTTTTCCAGTAGTCATGTATGGATGTGAGAGTTGGACTATAAAGAAAGCTGAGTGCCGAAGAATTGATGCTTTTGAACTGTGGTGTTGGAGAAGACTCTTGAGCGTCCCTTGGACTGCAAGGAGATCCACCCAGTCCATCCTAAAGGAGCTCGGAATTGGAATGCATTTAAAGCTGACACTGAGAATGTTAGCTTTGAAGGATTGCGCCTCCCTCTGCTGGGAGCGTGCTCTCAATTTCAGGTGTCATCCCTGAACACCCTGTTCAGAGCAGCCGACTGTCCCAGTTCTGTGTTATTTTTCTTCACATCGCATCACTAGATGAATCCATATATTCACTGCTTTCTTGTCTTTCTTCCCTCTCAACACTGTAAACTTCTGGAGGGCAAGACTCTCAGGTCTCCTTGCCATCCAGGGAAGGGTGTAACAGTAGATTGTTTTCAAATATTTGTTGACTGAGAGAGAGAGGCCTATCCAGCTATCCAGACTTCTTGACTTTTCAATTTGTCCTTCTTACAAAAATATGGGCACTTTCCTGGGGGTCCAGGGGCCAAGACTCCCTGCTCCCCATGCAGGGGGCCTGAGTTTGATCCCTGCTTAGGGAGCTAGATCCCATATGCTGCAACTAAGACCTAGCACACACGCACACACACACACACACGTGTGTGTGTGCATGCGTGCACGCACATACACTAAGTCACTTAAGTTGTGTCTCCTTTGTGACTCCATGGGTCATAGCCCACCAGGCTCCTCTGTCCATGGGATTCCCCAGGCAGGAGCATAGGAGTGGGGTGCCATTTCCTCCTCCAAGGGATCTTCCAGACCCAGGGATCAAACCCACGTCTCTTGTGTCCCCTGCACTGGCAGGCAGGTTCTTTACCACTAGCCCCACCTGGGAAGCCCTACGTCTATCTATCTATGAACTTGCTAAGGAAACGGAGTCTCAGAGAAGTTCCCAGGCTGCGGAGTTCTGTAGAAGTGGGATCCAGGTATAGAGCCTCTCTTCTCACCCTTTTTTTTAGAATGAAGAGCAGCAGATTTAAGTCTCTTTCTCCCTTCTTCCTCCCCCACCCACCCCGGCCCAGCCTCCCTCCAAAGCAGGGACTGCGATGGTGAAGGAGAGAACGCAGAGCTGTGCTCTCTGGAGCTGCACAGCTCATAACCTCCCAGGGAAGTGTTCTGCCAGAACGAGGAGCAGAATTCATTTCACAAGCGGCATAAATTACCCAGAACAGTCTTTCCTCAAGAGACTAATTCACAGGTGATAGTGAATATGAATCATTACTCAGCCATCATGGTCATTAAAGAAACAGCTTGTCCCCTACTGTAGCGTGGGGTCCTGGGCCCAGGTTAGGAGGAAGCGTTGGCATCTGTCGCTTCAGGCCCGGGGTGCTATCATGGTCAGTGAGAGCGTCAAGGGCTGTGAGAAGTGCCTTGTCTCTTCCCTGTAACTTCAGCACCTCAAAGCCACTCCAGATAAACTCGCAACATAACATAGCAAGTTTGCTGAGCCAAAGCAGCTTCACAGAGCTGCTTCTCCTCCATCACAGCTCTGCTCTCATCTCGCCTGCACACCAAGACATTTCAAAGGGCCCGAGAGTTCTGCGAAAACCAGAAGAAGGCCAGCAAGACCGTCAGTCCCAGCAAGCTTCGCTGCCAGGGCTATGGGTCTTCGTTCAGTTCAGTTCAGTTGCTCAGTCATGTCCGACTCTTTGCAACCCCATGAACCACAGCATGTCAAGCCTCCCTGTCCATCACCAACTCCTGGAGTCCACCCAAATTCATGTCCATTGAATCGGTGATGCCATCCAGCTATCTCATCCTCTGCCGTCCCCTTCTCCTCCTGCCTTCAATCTTTCCCAGCATCAGGGTCTTTTCAAATGAGTCAGCTCTTCGCATCAGGTGGCTCAAGTATTAGAGTTTCAGCTTCAACATCAGTCCTTAAAATGAATACGCAGGACTGATCTCCTTTAGGATGGACTGGTTGGATCTCCTTGCAGTCCAAGGGACTCTCAAGAGTCTTCTCCAACACCACAGTTTAAAACTAACAATTCTTTGGTGCTCAGCTCTCTTTATAGTCCAACTCTCACATCCATACATGGCTACTGGAAAAACCATAGCCTTGACTAGACGGACCTTTGTTAGCAAAGTAACGTCTCTGCTTTTTAATATGCTGTCTAGGTTGGTCATAACTTTCCTGCCAAAGAGGAAGCATCTTTTAATTTCATGGCTGCAGTCACCATCTGCAGTGATTTTGGAGCCCCCCAAAATAAAGTCAGCCACTGTTTCCTTGTTTCCCCATCTCTTTACCATGAAGTGATGGGACTGGATGCCATGCCTCGGATGCCAGTTTTCTGAATGTTGAGCTTTACGCCTACTTTTTCAATGTCCTATTTCACCTTCATCAAGAGGCTCTTTAGTTCTTATTTGCTTTCTGCCATAAGGGTGGTGTCATCTGCATATCTGAGGTTATTGATACCTAAAACATGCCAGACTCTTGTACTACATGTAATTTTTTAAACTGAATGAATAGGCGTGAGACTGGCAAAATGTTTCCTGTAAAGGGTTTAAACTGTGGTGTTGGAGAAGACTCTTGAGAGTCCGTTGGACTGCCAGGAGATCCAACCAGTCCATTCTGAAGGAGATCAGCCCTGGGATTTCTTTGGAAGGAATGACGCTAAAGCTGAAACTCTAGTACTTTGGCCACCTCATGTGAAGAGTTGATTAACTGGAAAAGACTCTGATGCTGGGAGGGATTGGGGGCAGGAGGAAAAGGTGATGACTGAGGATGAGATGGCTGGATGGCATCACTGAGTGAACTCCAGGAGTTGGTGATGGACAGGGAGGCCTGGCATGCTGCGATTCATGGGGTGGCAAAGAGTTGGACACAACTGAGCGGCTGAACTGAACTGAACTGACTGAAAGAGTTAGATAGTAAATATTTTAGACTTTGCCATACGTAGTCCCTGTCACAATTCAACCACTCAGTTCTGTCTTTGTAGCCAATGGGCATGACTATGTGCCAATAAAACTTCATTTATAAAAACTGGAGGCTGGCCAGCTGGCCAGAATTTGCCAACCCTTGAAGTAGGGTAAATACGAATAATGAAGGAGGATCACACAATACAAAAGGAGTCCAGGAAAAATAAAGCCAACAATGTGTGCTGGCCGGTTTTTTACCAGGTAACAATAGCAGTCCCGTGGAAGGAAGTCAGCAAGAACAGACACTAGGCCGTGTCTACACAAAGGAAGAGGAAGTGACAGTGAAGAGTGACAGATAACACAGAAACACGGAAAAGCAAGCCAGACAGAGAAGGAAGGGGGCGCCACAGGAAGGCCATGCCGATCACAGAGAAACCGCCCGATCTTCGGTCCTGGGCACCTGGGGAGAGCTAGCTAGAGGCTTAGAGCAATGGGGCCCTGGCATTTTCGTGTCTGTCATTCAATGTCTGACAAACATTTATGTTTGTCATCTGAACAGATGATCAAAAACAGGACAGAGCCCAAGCAGTCTTTAATTTACAAGTTGATTCAATAAATATTTTACAAGGACCTACTATGTTACGGGCTACCATGACTTGGAGTTGCGATAGCCACAGTTCCCATGGGATGCAGTTAACGAGAAGCGGAATTTGATAATTATTTTAAAAAAAATTTTTTAATTGTGGTAAAATATACATAATGTAAAAATTACCATGCTAACCACTTCCCCATGAACAGTTCAGTCCTGTTGAGTATATCCTTAGTGTTGGGCCACCATGTCCAGAACTTTTCATCTTGCGAAAATGAAAGTCTGTTATCATTGAACAACAAAATTTCCATTTTCCCATCCCCTCAGTCTCTGGGAACTACCCCTGGTCTTGATTTTGTCTACTCCAGGAAGCTCATATAAATGGAGTACTTGTCTTTTTGTGACTGGCTTCTTTTTTTTTTTTAACTTTTTATTTTGTATTGGGGTGTAGCCAGTTAACAATGTTGTGACGGTTTCAAGTGAACAGTGAAGGGACTCAGCCATACATACACATGAATCCATTCTCCCCTAAACTCCCCTTCCAATCCAGGGGGCCACATAACAGTGAACAGAGTTCCATATGCTATACAGCAGGTCCTTGTTGGTTACCCATGTTAAATACAGCAGTGTGTACATGCCCATTCCAAACCCCTGAACCATCCCTTCCCACTCCTTTCCTCGCCCCAGCAACCATAAGCTCATTCTCAAAGTCTGTGACATGACTGGCTTATTTCACTTAGCATAACATCCTCAAGATTCATCCATTTTGTAGCGTGTGTCAGAATTTCCTTTCTTTTTAAGGCTGAATAATACTCCATTATACGTACCACATTTTACTAATCCATTCCTCTGTTGATGGACATGGGTTGCTTCCACCTCTTGGCTATTGTGAACAAAACTGCTATGAACATGGTGTACAACTCTTTCTCCGAAATTGTCAGTTCTTTCAGATATGTATACCCAGAAGTGGAATTGCTGGATTGGGAATCTATTTTTAATTTTTCAAAGAAAGACTGTTGTCCATACCATTTGCTCCATTTTACATTCCCACCAATGCCCAAGGGTTGCAGGTTTCTCCACATCCCTTAACACTTACTGGAGGCAAAACAGTTTAGAACTGAAACCTTAGCTGCACCCTGTCACTCCCTGACATGATATATTGATATATATATACACCATGGGGTCGCAAAGATTCAGACACGACTGAGCAACTGAACTGAACTGATACTGTGAAGTAGGTTCTGTTTGTGTTTGTCTTTCTTCCCCACTGTACTGGAGAAGAAGGATTCTGTTTTTCACACTGTACTCAGTCCAGAACTTGTATACAGCAGGACCTAAGGTATTGTGTAGGTGCTCAATATTTGCTGAATAACAAAAAAGTGAACCACCTCAGTTTGACAGAGAAAGAACTAGGTGAGATAAAGCTGGATGTAGAAAGAGCCTGACACGCTCAGCACTGAATCCCATTCAGTAGGGCCCTAAGTGTCGCCACATGCCTATGATTCTGTTTCCTCTTTTGTGAAAGGAGAGGACAATACTTTCCATATGAGGTCACTGTGAAGAGTAAGTGCAAAGACGTAAGTGAGTTACTTAGCACAGTGCTTATCACATCGTAGGTGGTCAGCCCACAGAGCCTCCTTCATCACGGCAGCTATAAAGCGGATATAGAGATCTAAGGCACTCTCACGATTAGTAAAGCCTGCTTCTTAAGACCAACTCACCTACAAGAGAAGTAACTTGCAGCCAGGATTTCTAGTTGGTGACAAGATCGTGGACATTGTTGTCAAACGAGTAATTGTAATGGAATGAAATACAAAATAATACAACAAAATGGAAAGATGCCATCAGATTTCCTTTCCTATCATTTAGGAATTTTTCTTTAAAAAAAATATTTTTATTTATTTATTTGGCCTCGCTGGGTCTTAGTTGTGGCACGTGGGCTCTAGTTTCCCAACCAGGGACCACACCTGGGCCCCCTGCATTGGAAACTCAGTCTCAGCAAGTGGACCACCAGGGAAGTCCTAGGGACTTTTCTTTTTTTCACAGTATTTTGGGTGTGACTCCACCGACGAATAAAAACACAGCTGTGGGATCATGACTTGGTCACAGCTAGAGGGAATAGTTTGTGTTTCCTCTGAGCAAAAGGGTTTAGTAATTCTGGAGATTAGATTTAATATTGTAAAGACACTAAGTCTTCCCAAATTAATACTTCAACGTCATGTCAGGTTAGTTTTGAAATCCTATAATAATTTTTTAATAGAATTGGCAAATTGAATCTAAAGTTCACTGATTTAAGAAAATGCAAGTATGGAGGCTCCTTAAAAAACTAAAAACAGACCTAGCATATGACCCTGTAATCCCACTCCTGGGCATATATTTAGAGAAAAACATGATTGAAAGGATATATGAGGATATCAGAGGAATGGGTATACAGAATGGGTATATATATGAGGATACAGAGGAATGGGCAAAGAAGATGTGGTACATACACGACACTGGAATATTATTCAGCCATAAAAAAGAATGAAGTCATGCCATTTGCAGCAACCTGAAGGGACCTAGAGAGGGTCATACTGAGTGAAGTAAGTCAGACCAAGGAGGAGAAGGGTCACATGACATCCCTTATATATGGAATCTAAAAAGACATGATACAAATGAGCTTACTTACAGTACAGACTTAGAAAACAAATGTGCGAGTTTGCCAGGAAGAAGGATAGGGGGAAAGGATAGTTAGGGAGCTGGGGATGGACATGTACACACTGTTATATTTAAGATGGATGACCAACAAAGACCCATTATATAGCACAGGGAATTCCACTCAATGTTACATGGCACCCTGGATGGGAGGAGGGCTCGGGGAGGATGGATTCATGTGTGTGTGGCTGAGTCCCTTTGTTGTTAACCTGAAACTAGGACAACATTGTTTGTTAGTTGGCTATACCCCAATACAAAATAAAAATATACATAAAAATAGCCAAGAAATTTTTAGTAATTAACAATGATGAGGTTATAAGGATATGTTGACTCTAACAATTTAAAGAGTTATTCACATATATTTATGGACCTCTCTGTATGTATATTCCACTTCTAGGAAAGCTTACATCTGAAAGTTTGGAGGAGTGTATGGAAGATGAGAGGCATTTGTCTCATTAAAATATATTGCAGGGATAAATATAAACCATGTAAAGCAGAATGAGACAAAGAGCTTGGTGGAATCCAAGAATCTTGCTAACGACTTTAATATCTGAGACATATTTCAAAAACTGAGGAAATTATATATTATAACAAATGATATGAAGACAATTCACAGTCCATTCAGAAAAAAAAAAAAAATCTGGCCCTTCCCCCTATCTCATCTCACTCACAAAATCAACTCCACGGGATTACGGTCTTCCCAGGTGGTCTTAGTGGTACAGAAACACCTACCAATGCAAGAGAGGTAAGAGACACAAGTTAGATCTCTGGGTTGGGGAGATACCAGAGGAGGGCATGGCAACCCACTCCAGTGTTCTGGCCTGGAGAATCCCATGGACAGAGGAGCCTGGTGGGCAACAGCCCGTGGGGTTGCAAAGAGTCAGACACGACTGAAGCAACTTAGTGCGCACACACCAAGATACAAAGGGCATGGTCATGCATAGATGGTAGAAGGGTTAATCCAAAATGCCTTTAAGAATATATTTATTTATTTGGCTGCGTCAGGTCTTAGTTACAACATGTGGGATCTTCAATCTCATTGTGGCACGCAGGATCTAGTTCCCTGTCCAGGGATTGAACCCGGGCCCCCTGCATTGAGAGCTTGAAGTCTTGGCCACTTGGACCACCAGAGGAGTCCCCAAGCTGCCTTTTTGTAGGACAATTTGGTGTGTTATACACGGAAGAACTGTACAAAAAAGATCTTCATGAACCAGATAATCATGATGATGTGATCACTCATCTAGAGCCAGACATCCTGGAATGTGAAGTCAAGTGGGCCTTAGAAAGCATCACTATGAACAAAGCTAGTGGAGGTGATGGAATTCCAGTGGAGCTGTTTCAAATCCTGAAAGATGATGCTGTGAAAGTGTTGCACTCAATATGCCAGCAAA
>SJYC01063159.1:0-77617 GCA_006408675.1 Madoqua kirkii
TCAGCATCTAAAATATGCAAATCCTTCACCTAGCAATTTCACTTTTTGGACTCTCAAGTTGATCTGCTTACACAGGTGCACCCGAATTTACATGTGGCTGTTCACTGCGGTATATAATGTGATCATGGAAAACTGGACACAGCCACTACGTCCATCAGGAGCAGTAGAGCTAAATAAATCACATCCGTCCATATGATAGGTTACCACATGCAACCAAAGAGATAATACGGATTTGTTCATTCATTCCTTCAACAGGTATTCACTGAGCACCTACTATGTGCCAGGCCTGGGCTAGAGCAGGGAACAACAGTCTCTACCTCATGGGGATTACACTGGAGTAGGGTCGACAATCAATGAACAAAGAGTGAACAAACATACAGTAGGATTCAAAGTAAGAAATCTTGAGAAGCAAAAGAAAGGTGAATGAGGCCTGAGGCCTTGCAGACTGGGTGCCCATGCACCACTTCCTGGGGGAGGAGGTATTTGAACTTTATGTGCGAAAGCTCTTCATTATAGAGGATCTCCAGGAAATAGTAAGATAGAAAGCCCAAAGTAGTTACAATTTATATTTCTTTAAAAACATACCTGTCTTTATCTCCCTATAGTTGCACATAGGTGTATAGGTGCATACAGACATGAGCTAAACTGCTAACCTAAAGGGAGTTTCTAAAACTTTTTCAGCAAACGTGTTCAGGCATTACTTTTACAATAAAAATATCTGTGAGGTGTGTTTGTGAACAAAAGCTAGTAAGAGTATTTAGGCAAGAACTGAAAAAAGAAGTTGTATCAGAAATAGCCTGAGCGTTCAGAGCAACAATTACCTTGGGGTAGTTTTTAAACCACATGGGGTTGAAATGCTGGGGGCTCCACTGGCTAGTTTTGTGACCTCAGGCAAGCGGTGGCTTTAGTGGCTTCCGTCCCTCAACTCTAGAGCAGAGGTTCCCAGCTGGGGGATTTTGAAATGTCTAGTGACATTTCTGGTTGTCACAGTTGGGAGCAGGGCATGCTATGCTACCAGCCTCTAAACGGCAGAGGCCACAGTGCAGCTACATATTTTACATTGCAGAGAGGACACCAACCCTCCTTCCCTGCTCCATCTTGCACAAAGAATTATCTGACCCCAAAGGTCAGGGTCTAGAGGCAAGATTGAGAAACCCCGTTCTAAAGAAGGGCAGAGTTCACCTTGGAGGTCTGAAGACTGAGAGGGCAAAAGACACTTAATTAGCACAGACCGTGGCACAGAAGCAGCGCTCAATAAATGGGAACTACTATTTTTACAACTGGACTTCCCCTAAATTAAAAAAAACTTTCAGTGGGGAGGAAGTGGTAGAACCAGAGATAATTCAGCCGAATTCTGATTCTGGTGACTTACTGGACGGGATCCTGGATCCTTGTTTACAGCAACACAGGTCTTCACAGGGTGTCTGCTTATTGGAGATGGCTTGGAAGGACTTCTGATTCCCCCTGGTTTGGGCTTTTGCTTTGGTCTCACTCACCTGTTACTGGTTCAGGAGCATTCCTGCTGAATTATTCTGTCTCATGTATATTCAGCTTCCTTTCTTAGGAGGGTATCTGCCTAGGGTTCAAAGACACACTCAAGTTTCTCTTGGAAAACCAAAGCCTGCCCTGAGCCTCACATCCTTCCGCCAGCCCCCAGCCCTCTTTTTTCACCCCCACACATGAAATTCAAGAAATGCCTGCATTTGCTGCTACTCCATCTCCTCCTTTCTTGGTCTTCTCCAGGGTGGCATCCTCGAAGGCTCGATTCAGCAAATTGGCTCTGGGAGGACCAGCATCCTCCCCACTGATAATCATTCATCCTCACGCCTCACCTTGCTTCACTTCTTTGCTTCATGCAACGCTGTTGACCATTGCCTTGAACATCTCCCTTGACCTTCCTGTCCTAGCCACTCCTACCACTCTTCCTGTCTGCCTTGCTCATTCAATCTCTTCTTCCCAACTATTATTAATGGAGATCTTAGAGGCCTGGGTCAAGGCCACACTAATCTCCTCTGTCCTTCCTGCTCTACTCCTTCGCTAAGCAATTTCACCCACTCCTTGCATGCATGCTCAGTAGTGATCGACTCTTCGCAGCCCCATGAACAGTAGATTGCCAGGATCTTCACTTATCTCCTAGTCCAGAGACCCACAGATCCATCTGTGGTCCTGACCATTCCTTTGAGCCACCCAAACCAGCAAATGTAGAACAGCCTGTTAGCTGTTTTGCTTTGGTTTTCTCAAAACTCCCTGAAGTCAACACACTCGTGATTGATCTCGTGATCTTTGTTATGAAACTGGTCCAATTCCAGTGCCCTTGTCTCATGAAAATGGCCCTGCCATCCATACAAGTGGGGAAGCCAGTGTGGGTTCCTCCACCCCAACAGCAACGTGTGCCTGGGTCCTGGATGACGTCAGCATCCTTCCATCCCACACATCCCGCCCCCTCCAGGACGGCATTCTCCTGTTTGGGGCCCTTATGTCTCCTTTGTTCCTCTGTAATATGCCATTCTCCCTGCTGCCAGCCATCTGTTCAAATAACCCTCTACTTACATCATATCAGCTTCCCTGGTGGATTAGATGGTAAAAAATTCACCTGCAATGCAGGAGGTGTGGGTTTGATCCCTGGGTGGGGTACACCCCCTGGAGAAGGAAATGTCTACACATGCCAGTAATCTTGGCCTGGGACATCTCATGAACAGAGGACCCTGGCAGGTTACAGTCTATGGGGTTGCAAAGAGTCCAACACGGCTGAGTGTCTAACACTTTCACTGGCTTTCTTTTTCAGTTTACATCACACAGCCTTGCTTACTGGAAATGCTTGAACCCACTGCTGTAAAGATCAAACCCAAATGCTTTACCTTGGCTCACAGGGCCTGCACTGCAGTCTGGCCCTATCCATCGCCCCAGCCCAACACTGCCCACTGTGCCCTTTGCTCTGCCCTCTCCTCACCGGGGCACCCTGTTCACTTCACCTCAGCTCACCCACTGCACCTTCAGGGATGCCTTCCCGACCACGTACTCATGGTCTGCAGTTACCTCCCTTATGGCACTTGGTGTGGCTGTCATTTAAGTCCTACCTTCCATCAGGAGTGCAGGAGGAGAAATGGACAGGTGAGCTTTACAAGGCCGCTGAGCTATTATTTTGCTGATTGTTATATCCCTAGGACCTGGACACAGAACTTTCCACAGAATATTAGTCAGCGGTAAACCTCCAACAAAAAGAAGCTATGATTACAACCTCCAAGTAGACACAAGCAGATGGCAAACTCTGGACTGGCCCAAGGACCTTCTGGAGGCAAGCTCCATTGACCCTCCCCTATCCCTTGTCTAGGTGTCTGATTTGACTTGATGGCCATTGCCTGAGCCAATTCCTTTTTTTTTTTTTGCCACATCTCTGGGTACATGGGATTTTAGTTCCCTGACCAGGGATCAAACCTGTGCCCCATGCAGTGGAAATGTGGAGTCAACCACTAGATCACCAGGGAAAATAAAAGCATTAAGTTGCTCAGTTGTGTCTGACTCTTTGCGAACCCGTGGACTCTGCAGGGATTCTACAGGCAAGAATCCCGGAGTGGGTTGCCATTCCCTCCTCCAAGAGATCTTCCCGACTCAGGGATCAAACCCAGCTCTTCTGCACTGCAGGCAATTCTTTACCATCTGAGCCACCAGGGAAGCTTAGGCCTCCAAGGAAGCCTCTTTTTTAAATCTCTTGCTGTTGTGGTCACTTGGCACACAGGATACTAGCTCTGCAACCAGGGACTGGACCTGTGGCCCCTTCAGTGGAAACATGAAATCCTAACCAGGGAATCCCCTTCCTGGGCCAGTTCTTGAATGAAGACCCCATTGTGGGTGGGTGCCCCATAGCACAGGGGGTTCGATGCTTTGGTTACGTCAGCATCGTTTTTCACTCAACTGGCCTGACTGCAGGGCTCGGCTTGGCAGTACTTCTCTCAGGACCACCTTGAGGTCAGCCCAGCCAAAGCAGAAGCCAAGACTCTAAGAAGTCAAACCGTCCTGGACAAAAAGAGACGACCACCAAGGTTTGGTTCTTGAATATGTATTTTTTACTGAAAAAATCATTCATAAATTAACATACAAAAATGTACAAACACATGAGTAAATAATGTAATGACAAAGGACTATATTTTTGTGAAAAGTGTTTTTTAAAACATCTTTAGATTTCAGTGCAAAAATGTACCCCTGGCACCTCTTAAAACATAAGAGCAAGCTCAAAAAATCGTAGTGATGGAAATAAGCTAGTTCAATGTCATCGTCATTGGTGAGTGGATACCATCAGTCCGCGTGGCTGGCGTTCAGCTATAGGTGTTTGGGGTGGAGCGGCTCTTAGGGGAGGCCCTGTATTGTCAAAATGAATAGCTTTGTGGACACTCTCCCCCCCCCTAAAAAAAAATCAGCGTGAAAGAAAACTTTTCCTCGCACACTGCAATCAGAAGACAAGGCTGATTTAAGGGGTCATCCATTAGATAGCCTTAAGGAATTTCAGCTGCCAAAATATGCACAAGGTCACATTTGGTTCTTGTTGTTTAACATGATAATTTCATGCTATCAACAGCACACGGGCCTGGCTGTGGTCTTTTTTTTTTTTTTTGCTTTTACGTTTCCCCACTCAGTTTAGTGGATAAATGATTAACAGTGCACAGTAAGAGATTTCACACAGATAAAACAAACTCACACATGATTGTAAGATGATTTAAGTCACCCAACTTCCAGCCCTGGAAAAGACTTTTCCTTTTGTCCTCAAGCCAGCATTTTCTTTGTCAAATTAGGTGTTGTTAGCTTTCTGCCCGCATCTGTTCTTATGGCAAATATGCTAATGAAAGGCTTCAAACACAGGCCATCCCTGACCAATGATCAGTCTGCCCTGGCAAATTCTTCCGAAGGACATCGTAATTTTGTCACACTGAAAGCAGCTCACAGCTCTCAGAGAAAGAAGACTCCAGGCCAGCACAGAGGCCTGAGGGCACATGGAGGAAGGAAGAAAGAAATTTTTATTGCTTTATGCAACTTACGTCAAAGGAAAGCCAAAAGAACTTCGTGTGTCGTGTTCCCTGTGAAGGTCTTTTAAAGCATGAAGTGCTCAAAACTCTTTTAAAACATTATAACAACTTACCAGCGTGCTCAAGGGCAGGAATCTGCTCTCTCATATGAGCTGGTAAGAGCTTTGCAATGCGATTTCTTTTCTAAATAGCATTCTCTTCTTCGAAAGAATGAGAATACACATAAAAAAAACAAGGCCTGGCCAATCACTCCCACAGTTTGTGGGGATCATACGTCCATGGAACCCACACATGCAAAAACCCCAACCCACGTGTATATACACAAATATAGCCCCTACACATACATCCATGTAAACCATGAAAATTAAGGAAACTGAAGGCAAACACGGCAATTAAAAAAAAAAAAAAAAAACTATGACGTACTCCTCAGAAAGTACTCTTTAGTACAGATACATAAATATGTTTTATGGAAAAGCATGGGAGAAACCTGGTATTTCTCAGAATTCTGCAGGAGCCAAAGGGGACTATTAGGTGAGGGATTTGGCTCAGAGGAAAACAGAGAGGCACAAATTCAAATGCAATTTAGAATCTGACTTCAAAAAAGCACATGGGGGTGTGAAAGGAGCACGTGGGCTCCTGTGTCTGTCTGTCCGGCAGCTTTGTTAATCTAACCCCAAAGCTCTGATTTGGTCTAGCCTGGATCCCAGTTGACCTGCAGCACCCAAGTATCACCTGCTCCCTGGCTAAGTTCCACATCATTCAGTTGCTCATGATTCTATATATTGGGCTGGCCAAGAAGTTCATTTGGGCTTTCCCATACGATGGTACAGAATGACCCAAGTGAGCTTTTTGGCCAACCCAATACTAGTCAATAATGTTGACCAAAAAAAAAAAAAAAAAACCCAAAAACCTTCCAGAAACCAAAAAGGGGACTATTCAGAGGAATCATTGAAGCTGGTTGGTAATTTAGGCACAGATTTCAGAAACTGTGGCCACGGTCCACAAGAGCAAGCAAAAGAAAGAGAGAGAAACAGAAAGTAAGAAAAGCCAACACCCTCACTCTCTCCTGATGCCGAGGAAAGGATGAGACACCAAGGTGAGGGAGCCAGCGGTGTGCAGGGGGCCCACCTGAAGGGTTTGCTTCGGGCAGGACAGCACTATCCTAACAGCTTCCTGCTCAGCACAAGGCTGGGACCCGGAAGGACTGCCCAACGGGGAAGAGAAAACCAAAGCCAAAGTCAAGAGCAACGCTTTCGGAAAAGGGCACGGGAGGTGAGGCAGAAGCTGGCCGCTGGCGATAGTGACTGGACTGTGCTGTTCCGCCCTGACACGCTCTATATCCACTCCCTTCCACGGGGACAGCGGCTGGGGAGACGCTGTCACGCCCTCTCAGCCGAGTTCCTGCGTCCGCCAAACCAATACAGGATCTGATGTATAAACCCTCGGTTTGAGTTGGAGCCGGCTAGAAAATTAAATTAAAAATTAAAAAAAAAAAAAAAGGCATCTCACACGGCTTATTCACAATTAGACTTCTTCAAGAAGTGACTGCTGCATGCTATTTCTCTTCCCCAAGCCCTCCCTTCCACCCTCAACCCCCACCCAAAGCAGGTGATTTAGAAAACAGAGAGGGGGGACGCCGGAGATGTAGAAGGATGGTTGTGTGGAGTTTCCTCTTGCTCTTCCTAAAACACAGCTGCCCTGCGGCGCGCCTGCCTCTCTGCTCCGGAGGCCAAGAAGCGGCCCGGGCCGCTCTCGCGGCGGGAGAGGCTCCGGGGCGGTTCCGGTTCCGGTCGCGGAGGCCCGTGGCTGAGCCGGGGCGGGAGGGCAGCAGGACAGACGTCGGTCTTGTGAAAAGGGCAGGTCCGTTCCCGGCCGCCTCCCTCCACCCCGGCGGGTGCGGGCGGGGAAGGCGTTTTTGTGCGTGTGCTCTGTTCACATTTTTTTTTTCCTTGAACCCTGTGATCCTTCAGGAGGCGCTGGGTTTCCTGTTCTCTTCCTCCGGGGAGCGGCCCCCGAGACGCGTCCTGGGCTGCGGTCCTGGGGGCGGTGGGGGAAGCCCACGGGGGTCCCCCGTCCGCTCAGTACTCAGTCACCTGAGCCAGCTCGGGTGTCAAGTTGACGGTAATGTTCTTGTACAAGGCGTCGTACGTGACGTTCGCGAAGTAGTTCAGGTTGTTGAGGCCGTCCACCGCTTGCCGCTCCTTGGACTTCCGCAGCAGAGCGTACCTGGGAAGCAGGGGCACAGGGGCGGCTCTGAGCGAGGGGCCGAGCACCGCCCGCGAGCCCACGCTCCTGCCGGTTCGGCTCCTCCAGGCTGCGCGCCTTTATCAGAACTGGAAACACCTCCTATTTCACGCGGGCTGTTGGACTTCATTAAATGCGCCCGCCCCTCGGCAGAGGAGGAACCCGAGGTTCACAGTCCTAACTGGCTCACCCGAGATCACTAGGTAAGATGTTAAATGGGGGGGACGAGAAAGTTCCATCTGTATTCAGTGCCCTTACTCCCCGGAAAATAGTTTATGCAGTCGGATCAACTGTCGTGGGGACAGTCCTCCCAACAATTAACAAAAGACACAAAGAGCCACTCCCGAGGACCTGGAGAGGCACGCCATCCACCCGCCTCTGCTCAGCCTGACCTGGAGTTTGTTTCATTGAAGGTGTACAGGGTGATAAAGCAGCTGCAGCCACAGAGGCTCAGGGACACCCTTCCAGAACCGAGCTCGAGGAGAGGTGTGCCAAACTCTGTCACATGAGCGTGAGTTACACAGACTTTGACCCGAATGGGTATTTCCCCAACTCCCTGAAGGCTACAGCGCAGACAACTACGAAGCTTAAGGAGAAGGAGGAGTGATTTCCTTAAAAGAGCTTACAATCACACTTTTCACCAATAGTATCATTTTGCCCCCAAACACCTGCCTCACACTTGAGTGAATGATAAACAGGAACTCTCAAACAGCTGTCTGAACAAGACCTTGGAAGGGGTGAGGAGCAAGCCCAGGGACTCCAATGCTTGAGGACCCGGGAAATACAGGACTTTTGTATGAGGAATTTAAAAAACTGCACCAACCTTCCAAGAAACTGAACCTCTCCTCGATGGTGATGAGGAATGGACTTGTACTTCCCTGTGTCACCTTCTGGCCGACTCACAGAATAGCCTGCATTCTGGACTCTGTCCAAGACAAAGAAGATGGGTAAAATGATCAAGTCTGACAGGTGAGACCAAACCTACTCCGAGGCTGAGGAACGCCAAGTTGAACAACAGTGATGCTTTTGCATCTATATATTCAAGTCACTTTCTCTCTGGATAAGTTCATGGTTTTAGAAAAGAAGTCTACAATATGAAAAGTTTTGAAAAAGAAGAGAAATTTAAAATTCCTGAGGTTTGACATGGGGTCTCAGTGACAGGTACAACCATGTGGGTCCCCCCTGCATACAGGTGCACACATGCCCCCTCTGGGTCAGCTTGTTTGTTGTTTAGTTGCTAAGTCGTGTCTGACTCGTTTGTGACTCCATGGACTGTAACCCACCAGCTCCTCTGTCCACAGAATTTCCCAGGCAAGAGTACTGGAGTGGCTTGCCATTTCCTTCTCCAGGGGATCTTCCTGACACAGGGATGGAACCTGTGACTCTTACGTCTCCTGCATTGGCAGGTGGATTCTTTACCCTCTGAGCCACCTGGGAAGCCCAAAATGGCATAGTATCTGCCTATAACCCCCACAAATCCTCCAGCAGACCTTAAATCATCTCTAGCGTCAATGCTATGTAAATAGTTGCTTGCGGGGAGCAAATCCAAGTTTTTGGAACTTTTTGGAATCCACACCCCCCCACCCTCCCAATCCATAGTTGGTTGAATCCTCAAATTCAGAACCCTCGGATATGGAGGGCTGACAGGGTGAAGATGTGTTCTCCCTCTCATTTGATAAATATGTATGAAATGCCTCCTGTGTCCCTGGAATTGTGTGGGGGTGCTGGGGAAAACCAGTCACACATTCCTGGCCTGAGGGACTCCCTGCTGAGCTGGGGAAAGAACAAGATGAGCCAGCAGAACAGATGTCCTAGGGGAGCCCAACTAGATTCAGAAACCAGTCAAACCAGTACGGAAAAGGTGCTCATCCTCACCAGGTTCCTAAGAAACCCAAATTAAAAGGATGAGATGCCATTTTTACCTATCAGACTGAGAAAGAATCGTCCAGGAGCTGCTGTGCTGAAATGGGGCACAAATTTCAATGGTCGTTTATATCCAAAAGCAGGTGGTGCGGTAAGAAAATTTGTACACTTATGTACTGTTGGTCACAATACTTTTGCAATTTTTCTGGAGGAAAATCAGACAATAACTATCAAAATGTTAGAAGTGCGTTTACTTCTTGACTCGGCAGTTCTGCGACCAGGAAATTAACTTACAGAAATATTTGCTCATGTGAACAAAAGATGCTCAAAATTAAAAACACTGTTCATCAATAGGAAAGGATTAAAAATAAATTGCTATCTGTCTACACAAGGAAATACCACGTATTGTAATAATAATGAAATGGCTCTCTGTATTGACATGATTGAAAGGGGAGAAGGGATGTATCTAGGCTGTTTATAAATGAATAGAAAGAACTATAAAGAAACTGCTTGTTCAAATGGCTACTTCCTGGGAAGGAAACAGGATAACAATGGGGATTAGGACTTACCCTCTTTTGTTTATATGCATGCATGCTAAGTCACTTTAGTTGTGTCCAATTCTTGGCAACCCTGTGAACTGTAGCCTGACAAGCTCTGTCCATGGAGTGGGTGGCCATGCCCTCCTCCAGGGGATCTTCTCGACCCAGCGATCAAACCTGCATTTCCTACGACTCCTGCATTGCAGGTGGATTCTTTACCCCTGAGCCACCAAGGAAGCCCCTTTTGTTTATACACTTCTGTATTATCTGAATTTTTACCAGCCTCCTCTGAATCCAACTTATACTGTCATTGTGATATACAGTCGTTCCTCAGTCTCCAGGTCGGGGGACTGGTTCCAGCACCCTGCCTGCAGTTACTAAAACCCAAGGATGCCAAGTCCCTTATGTGAAAATGGCATCACTGCTGGGCTGCTGTTTAGTGGCTCAGCTGTGTCCAGCTCTTTGTGACCCCATGGACTGTAGCCCGTCAGGCTCCTCTGTTTACGGGATTTCCCAGGCAAGAACACTGGAGTGGGTTGCCTTTTCCTTCTCCAAGGGATCTTCCCAACCCATGGATTGAACCGGCATCTCCTGTACTGGCAGGTGGATTCTTTATTGCTGAGGCACCAGGGACGCCCCTATTATTTACTTACTGTACAAAAATACTATTTGACGCTACTCACACATGAAATTGTTCCTACAGACCTAAAATATGAGCCTTACCTGATGGCAAGGATAAATCTGTATAAATGTAACTCATATCTGACCTCTGGTTTGGGAAGGTTTCAGTGCAATGGGCTATGCATGTAAAGTACACACCAGATTTCTAAGATTTAGTAAGAAAAAAAATGAATGTAGAATATCTCATTAATATTTTATATTAAAATAAATTTTATATGGATTGCATGTTGAAATGGTATTGTTTTGGATATACTGTGGTAAGTATAGTTATTAAAATATTTTAATATAACACATTAATTTTACCTTTTTCCTTTAAATCTTTCTAAATGGAGCTACTAGAACACTGAAAATTAAATACATGGGAATACCAGACCACCTGACCTGCCTCTTGAGAAACCTATCTATATGCAGGTCAGGAAGCAACAGTCAGAACTGGACATGGAACAACAGACTGGTTCCAAACAGGAAAAGCAGTACATCAAGGCTGTATATTGTCACCCTGCTTATTTAACTTATATGCAGAGTACATCATGAGAAACACTGGGCTGGAAGAAGCACAAGCTGGAATCAAGATTGCCGGGAGAAATATAAATAACCTCAGATATACAGATGACACCACCCTTATGGCAGAAAGTGAAGAGGAACTAAAAAGCCTCTTGATGAAAGTGAAAGAGGAGAGGGAAAAAGTTGGCTTAAAGCTCAACATTCAGAAAACGAAGATCATGGCATCCGGTCCCATCACTTCATGGGAAATAGATGGGGAAACAGTGGAAACAGCGTCAGACTTTATTTTGGGGGGCTCCAAAATCACTGCAGATGGTGACTGCAGCCATGAAATTAAAAGATGCTTACTCCTTGGAAGAAACGTTATGACCAACCTAGATAGCATATTCAAAAGCAGAGACATTACTTTGCCAACAAAGGTCCGTCTAGTCAAGGCTATAGTTTTTCCTGTGGTCATGTATAGATGCAAGAGTTGGACTGTGAAGAAAGCTGAGCATCAAAGAATTGATGCTTTTGAACTGTGGTGTTGGAGAAGACTCTTGAGAGTCCCTTGGGCTGCAAGGAGATCCAACCAGTCCATTCTAAACGACATCAGCCCTGGGTGTTCTTTGGAAGGAATGATGCTAAAGCTGAAACTCCAGTACTTTGGCCACCTCATGCGAAGAGTTGACTCATTGGAAAAGACTCTGATGCTGGGAGGGATTGGGGGCAGGAGGAGAAGGGGATGGCTGAGGATGAGATGGCTGGATGGCATCACCAACTCGATGGACGTGAGTCTGAGTGAACTCCAGGAGATGGTGATGGACAGGGAGGCCTGGTGTGCTGAGATTCATGGGGTCTCACAGAGTTGGACACAACTGAGCGACTGAACTGAACACGTCATATTCCTGCTAGAACAGTGCTGGTCTGGAGAGCCTAAGGGAGCGTTTCTAGAAGACATCAGAAGGGCAATACCTGTTCCACAGGTCGTCATCTTCTCCACCCCACCCCCAGAAGGCATTAGGAAAGCCGTTGATCTTCCGAAACTGTTCCACTGTTAAGCCGCTCACTCCGCCAAAGAACTCAGTATATGGAAGCCTAAAAGGAGATGTATGGCACCAATTATCCATGCATGAAGGGGTGTTCTCTTTTTCCCCAGGCCATCTCATGGAGAACTAAGTCTTAAGTAAAACAATACTCTCTGTGCTACTGTCGTGAACCACCTGAAATGGTTTCCTGGGGCCAAATGCATCAACCCAAGTAGCTAATTAAATTTCTTCTCTGATTTTTTTTTAAATCACAGCTTTATTGAGACAGAACTGACATACCATATAACTTACCCAATTATTATTTTTTTAAAATATTTATTGATTGATTGGTTTGGTCTGAGTGTGGCAGGTGGATTCTTTGATCTTTGTTGAAGTATGTGGGATCTAGTCTCCTGACCAGGGATCAAACCTTGGTCCCCCACATTGGGGGCATGGAGTCTTAGCCACTGGACCACCAGAGAAGTCCCTAATTTACTTAAGGTGTAAAATTCAATGGTTATATGTATGTATATATATATATATATATTCATGCAGATTTGCTACCATGGCCACAATCAGTATTAATCAATTTCATCACCCCCACCCCCACCACCACCCTAGGAGCCTTGTACCCATCATCAGCAGTCAGTCACTCATTTCTCCCTACTCTCCTCAACCCTATACAACCACTTTTCTTCCTTCTGTCTCTACAGATTTGCCTATTCTGGACATTTTATACAAACTGAATCAGATGATACTTGGTCTTTTGTAGCGAGTTGTCTTTCACTGAGCATAACGTTTTCTAGGTTCATCCAGGCTGTCACATAGATCAGTACTTCATTTCTTCTTATTGCCAAGTAGCATTCCATCATATGGGTGGATATACTGCATTTCGTTTATCCATTCATCAGTAGATTGCGATTCACGTTGGAGCTAATTTGATTTGGTCATCCTTGCACCTTTCATCCTCCTTCTAAATTTAACCTCTTTAATTAAAAGGAAATGATACTCACAGATACATATACTTATCCAGTTTAGTCGCAAAGTGCCTTGGCATCTGTCCACATCCATAATAGTTACGATCACTTTCTGGTATGTGATCTACGTCATGAAAAATGAGGCAGTCCCAGTCCAGGTCCTTCATTGCTTCTTGAAAACCCACATTAAAAAGCATCGCTCGATTAAAGGGTTGGGTGCCAACCTAAAAGAAGCAGAACTTTATTTTTAAAGGACTCTTGAAGAAGAATCTTTGCTGCCTCAGCCCTGCCTAAAAGAGAGATTATTGAGACATCACTGGGCCGGAAGGGTGGTGGGTCCTGCCTGGTTCATCACTGATTCACCATCACTTGACCTCTGGCCTCAACTTCCTCAGGAATAAAAAAGGGTGATAAGGATAAACTTAAGCCTCTCTCTCCCAAGGCCGTTTGAAGGCAGAGAGTCAGCTGTATAACTACATTTAGAAGGGCACTCAGCCCACTACACGGAAGGAGGAACAACACAGCCATTTCTACCTGCAGCTCCTTATCTCCCGGGAACTTCCTGGGTCTAAAATGTAAAGACAATACCCAAAGCAGTTCCAGCAAAACCAGCCCACAAGAGGCCTTTGTTTAAGGGTAAACGAAACCCAGGCAGCACTCAGACCTGCCAGTACTGAACATCTCCACGGAGGAGCGCAGGATGCCCTCTGCTCCCTGCCCCACACAGGGCCACTTTCGATCTTATGGGCTCTTAACCCCAAGGACGGATCAGCTTGAAGCTCTCTCAATTGTAGTCTTGGAAGAGAAGGAAGAGAGAAGAAAGGGCCACTCACTTGCTCTACCACATAAAACGCAAACCGCAGGCGCTGGCGCTGGAGCATGGGAATGAGGTGTCGGAGCAGGACCGGGAGATGCTCGTGGCGGTTCCGGAAGGGGACAAGGATGGCCACCTGTAGCGGGTCATAGCGACAGAGGCCACCGGGTCATCGAGTCCCCTCAACTGCTCCCGCAGCACTGGGGCCCGGCTCGCTTGGGGGCCTCGGGGGAGCTGCCTTACCCGCCACTTCTCTGCAGTCACCCTTTATATCAACAGTATCTCCCGTTTCTTTATTCTAGCGCAGCTTGTTTTAGAACAATGTGGGTGTGCTTGTCCCAACCACTAGACTTAAGAGATTAGGAGGGTAGGTGAGATGTCTTAACACTCCTTTATATGAGAGCAAAGCCTTATTCTGTGTCTTGTATATCCTCCAAGCAAGAATACTGGAGTGGGTAGCCATTCCCTTCTCCCGAGGATCTTCCCGACCCTGGGTTGTCCCACATTGCAGGTAGATTCTTTACCATCTGGGCCACCTGGGAAGCCCCATATTATCAACACATACACTAAATGAATACTTTTAACTGACATGAAAAAACATTCATATATATATATATATTTAACGCTGGTTGTTAAGTTGATTTTACATCCCAGTGATGGAATGGAAACACTGCTTTGCTCCAGGTCTGCTTGATCACTGCTGTACTATAGCATCTCACAGGGCTGGCAGGGAATAAGCACTTTACTAAACACTTGTTGAAAGAATTGACTTAAGTCACTGTCAAGCTTGAGCCACACTACTGATTTCTCCTGATTACAGTCATGCAGAAAAAAAAAACACAATTCTCACAGTCAGCTAGACAGTTCTGCTTTTTACGCCACTAGATTAATGCAATAATGCCTCATAAAGCACTGAATTTGGGAAGATGGCTTCTGCAAATCTATCAAGAGAGACCCACCAACCCCTTCCCTCACTGCTTAGCCAATATTCCTGGAAGGAAGAAAAAGGGCCCTGGTTCACTGACCAGAACAAAGCCTATGTCTGCGGCTACAGCAGACTTCTCAGGGAAACCCACTCCTCCAATATGTTCCCATCAGATGCAAATCCTTTGCAGTAAGTGGTAAGTAGGGTGCAAATTACAAAGTGTCAGAGTGGAATCCATGGTGATTGACATGACAGCAAGTCCAGGTAGGCTTCCCAGCACCCGGGGTCTGACCCCATCCTACCTTCCATCGAGGCACACAATCCGATGGCTTCCAGTGACCACCCAGCTTGATGGTTGGGTCTTTAGAGAAGAGTTCATGGATGGCATCCATTCCAATCTCACTCATGTTTATATCTATTGGGCCCTCTGAACAGAGATGGGGGAAACAATAGTAAGAGGCCACGAAACGCCTACGTTCAGGGTTGTAATCTCTGGCATGGTTCAGTGCTTTTTCAGTGGGTTGTGTTTTTAAACAAGCATAGGGGGTTCCTATGTCTGCTTCCCAACCCACTGGGTTTCAGTTCATCCCTATTATTACTGAGTAAAGCGGCAAACCAAGAAATAAAGACTTGGGAGTTCTGCTTCCGCCAAGGATGCAGAAAGAAATGAAGACCAAGTACAACAGCAGCAGCTGAGCTTGGTAGCATCTCTGTGTGCTCCTGAGCTGAATGCAGACACGCTGTCCTGATTCACTGATCAGTGACCCTGACTGGTCATGGCCAAACTCAGAACGTGCATCATCTCGAACTCAAGTAAGGAAGAAGACAGTCCAAGAAGCCCCAAAGCACAGGAAAGGTGTAACAATACACTGTCATTGCTCTAGATTACACACGAGATTCTAAGAAGGGAAGGGGAAGAGGAAAAAGGAAGAGAAAGAAAAGATGTAAGAATTTTCTTAACCAGCACTTTGTTAAGAAAATGACTTCCCTCATATTAAATGATTTATATAATCAGTGTGAGATTTACAGTAAAAGACAAAGCAGGTTGCCTACACGTTCTCAAGGATATCTGACAGACCTCAAGTTACCAAGGAAGTGGACCAAGTAAAGCAAAGAGGGGAAAATGTGGTGGGAAATGGCACCAGGAACATGGGCAAGCCAGCATAAGGGCTGCCGAGGAGCCAGGGCACATGCAACCTCACAGTCCCTATTTCCAAGGGCCAGGAGGAGCTTATGATCTCTCTGTAAGTAGACATATAGAGAGATCAAGAACACTCTCCCTTTTCTTTTAATCAAATAGAAGGACATTGGTTTTAAAAGCAGAGCAAGATAAGCAAGCACTCTACTCACTCATGGAAGGGAGCCTTTCGGGACAGGTATGGTTTGCAAAGTAGGTGAAGTCTTCAGGAAGAAAAGTCGTGGTCTGTAGGAAGGATTCGCT
Organism: Madoqua kirkii; assembly: GCA_006408675.1. NCBI lineage: Eukaryota > Metazoa > Chordata > Mammalia > Artiodactyla > Bovidae > Madoqua > Madoqua kirkii. The sequence goes on from SJYC01063159.1 coordinate 16,014, forward strand.
GTGGTTCAAGTCGAGAGGATAATCTAGAGAGGAAAGAAAAGAAAAGGCAGCTCTGATTGGTACAAGTCTTCATCTCTGCAATTCTCAGATGCCCACCAAACAAGGATGTTTCTAAGTCATTATCTTTCGGTGAGGCAGGATGCTGACTTAGCCGTTCAGCTGAAATTTGAATACATCAATAGAAATGTTAATCAGATGATACTATTTCACCAGTCTTTCTATTCTTACTGTTATAGTTTTATATGCAGTCAGGTCATAGTCAAACAACCCTGCAACATAACTAAAAAAGAGAACCAGCACCCCTCCCGTATCTTTCCGAAAGGAAATGGTCTCACGTCTGTTAATCCACTACCTTTGTATTTCGGGCTTCCCTGGTGGCTCAGATGGTAAAGAATCCGCCTGCAATGCAAGAGACTTGGCTTCGATCCCTGGGTTGGAAGATTCCCTGGAGAAGAGAATGGCTACTCACTCTAGTATTCTTGCCTGGAGGATCCCATGGACAGAGGAGCCTGGTGGGCTACAGCCCATGGGGTCGCAAAAAGTCGGACACGACTGAGCGACTAACATGTACATACATGCAGACCTTAGCATTTACCTCTCCAGCCTATACAGCCAGTCTTTTCTTTTTGGGGGGTGCCTTTTTCCCTTTCTTGCGGTATACTTGCTTTACAATGTCGTGTTAGTTTCTGCTGTACAGCAAAGTCAACCAGGTATCCATTTACATTATCCCCTCTTTTTTTTGGATTTCCTTCCCATTTAGTTCACCACAGAGCACTGAGTAGCCTTCCCTGTGCTATAAAGTAGGTTCTTATTAGTTATCCATTTTATACATAATATCAATAGTGTATATATGTCAACCCCAAATCTCCTAATTCACCCCACACCCCCCTTGATATATTTATTTATTTATTTATTCTCCATGTCTGTGTCTCTATTTCTGCTTTGCAAATAAGATCATCAGGACAACTCTTTTCTAGATTCCACATGTATGTGTTCATAATGTGCGATGCCTGTTTACTTCTGCCCGACTTTACTTTGTATGAGTCTCTAGGTCTATCCACATCTCTACAAATGGCACAGTTTTGTTCTTTTTTATGGTATACAGTTGATCTCGATGCTTCGTTTTTAGGTCTGTTAACTTCTCACTATGGGGGATGAAGATTTCGTACCCTTCCTCCCCTGCCCCCACCACACACATACACTTCCCATCCTCCAGTATCCCTACAGTCAGACATGCTAATTGTGGTTAGGAAAATCTTCAGTATTTTTACTATGATGATTCAATAAACATTCTTTGTTGCGGAGAAATGTGGAAAAGATGGTTACGTTTCCTTTCCTGCGAAATTTTCTGCCCCCCTGGATTAATTGTCTTGTTTTCCTGTTTGCTTCGTTTTATGTAGAATGATGACAAGGGGATGTCTTGCCCTTCGCCACTTCACTTCCCCTCAAGACACAGGCGTCGGGTCTTCCTCTTGCTAAGAAGGCCCAGCGCCTCTCACCCACTCCAACGTGGACGGGCTTTCCTGATCCGCTCGGGCTACTCTGGGATCTCCCTTCATCAGCGGCCAGGGGAGTCCATTCATCTCCCTAGGGTGTTGCACCCCAGTTTTCCTAACTTCAACTCCTTTGTTTCCACTTGGTAAAGCACATTCTTCCAGTGGCTTCCTAAAAGGGGGGAAACTGATGTGATTTTGAAACCCTGGATATCTGATTATTTTTATTCTTCCTCACTTGATACGTGGGTTTTACAGAATTCTAGGCTGGAGATAAATTTTCCTTTGGAATTGTAAAGGTGCTGTTCCACTTCCTTCTAGAGTCCCTCCCCTTGGTCTGTAAGTCCAGTCATTCCAATTCCTGTTGTAAAAGGTGACAGGAATTTCTTTCTGGAAGCATGAAGAACTTTCTCTTTGTTCAGGAAATTTGCTATGGGTGTGCCTGCCCCACTGTGTTGGCAGCGCAGTGGCCTCTGAAGTCTGGGCATGCGAGTCCTGTGCGAGAATTGTCAGAGCCCTCACTGGGGTGACGACTTCCTGCCTTCTGGGTTCTGGGCTCTCTTTCTGGATGCTGGGCCTCCTGGCCTATAATTTTCTCATCTTTTCTACCTGACTTTCTATCCTGCCATTCTTCTGCTCTACCTTCAGAGAGATTTCCTCAATTTTATCTACTCCTTTCAATGATCATTTCCTGCCTTTTATTTCCAAGTGTCTCTTTAATTTTCCGAATGTTCATCTTTCTCAATGTCTTGTTCCACATTTACAGTCCTTTTCCTGACCCTTGAAAGCATGTGTGATGGTGAAGTTTTCTCCTCCCAGCATATCGTTTCTTCCAATTTGTTACTTGTTTTGATCACCAGCACAGTGATGCTTGGCCATCTGCTAACATCTAAGAGTGGGGCTTGGAATCAGCTAACTGGAAGCGTCTGGATGGAGGTTCTTCATTGGAGGGTGTTCTGGTCAGAGGTTTGGATGGGAAACCTCCAGGGTCAGTATCTCTGGGTCTTTCTTCTTGATCCGGCCAGGTCCCCAGAGAAGTCATTCTAATCTCCTGTCAGAATGGTACAGTCTTTGTTACAAGCATCCTGAAACAGGAGGAAGAAAAGCTGGGGGCACCCTGAAAAAAGCCAGGTGCCCCAGCTGACAGGGCCTCTGTTTTATGATCTCTGGCTGGAGGTTATTGAGTCTCCAGTACTTTGCCAGGTTGGGGGATAGAATATTGGACTGCTTTTTAAACAGCTTTCAACCCATCTTTATCTTAGTTGCCACCTTTATTTATATCTCCAGAAACAGCCGATATTCTAACTTCTGAGCTTCTGAGCAGTTCTGGGGTATCAACTATAGGGTGGTCGGCTTTCCTTGTTGCACATTAGCAGTGAGTTTTCTTGGGTCTGTTAAGTCCTTTATCACTGGTCCATCTGCTTTCCAACTTCCATAATCTTTTGAGGTGATCTCCTTTCTTGTGCTTCTCATTTTTAAGGGTTTACAGCATTAAAAACACATACATACACACAATATCTACTGTTATTTCAGTGCTGTTTTAACTTTATTGTAAATGCCTTTTTTTCTAGAGGGAGGTATGAAGGGGGTCCTCCAATCTCTTATCTTTTTACAGATAAAGAAAGCAAGGCACTGTATACAGAACTCCTACGAGGAGCCGTGCCTGGTGCGAGTCTGAGGCCTGATTAAACTATGGGCTGACGATCTTGACGTCTGTCGTTATTGTTTAGCTGCTCAGTGTGTCTGACAATTTTGTGACCCCGTGGACTGTAGCCCACCAGGCCCCTCTGTTCATAGGGTTTCCCAGGCAAGAATACTAGAGTGTGTTGCCATTTCCTTCTCCAGGAGATCTTCCCAACCCAGGGACTGAACTTGAGCCTTCTACATTCTTTACCACTGAGCCACCAGGCAAGTCCCATCTTAGAAGATGAGAGGTCCCAAAATATGTGGTGGTTAGTTTTTAACGGGCTTGGTGTTTCATGGGCTAATGAGTAGGAGGGTTATTGCAACCATTTTCGGGAGGGGGTGGAGACTTTCAGGAACTGGGTACCGCCCACTTTTTGACCCTTTATGGTCAGCCTTGGAACTGTCACGCATTCAGCTTGCGGATGTGTTACAATGAACTACGCTGAGGCTCAAACGCTAGCAGAAGTCGACTCATTCACCATCTTAGATCTAGCTGGTTCTAACCAGTTTATGTCATCTTCAACAGCTACGTCATTCTTTTAAAGGCTGCGCCCTGCCCACCTCCCTCCTGTTTCATCAGCAGCAAGCAGGAAACAAAAGACCACTTTTTTTTTTCTTCAGGCTACTAAATTAATAATGTCATTGTTAAAAAAAGAAAACCTCAAATATACAAGTCCTAAGTCAAAGTCCATAACCTTGCCCTACACCTTAGAGAACCCCCACCCCACCAAACCCTAATTCCATCAATTCTAATTTTCAATTCTTTACGTAAAAATTTAAACAAAATCTAGCTTCCCACTAGCAGTAGAAGCCTTTTAAAGTGGAAGAGGCAGAGAAAATTAATTGCTCGTGACATGGCAAAGAATCAGACACGACTGAAGCAATTTCTCATGCACACACACACACACGCCATGGTAAAAAGTGTGCCTGGTCATTGTGGGGGCCTAGTTCTCTTCCTCCAGCTGCCTGCAAACAGGCGGACTATATCGCCTACTCTCCTCAGGGGTTCCAAACACCAATGTCTTGGTCTTCTAAAGTACAACCCAACTGAAGGAGGAAATCGTTGACAGAAAAAGCCAGCCCTGCTGAATTTCTATGGCCATGATTTTCCTTTTAATTTAAATCTAAACCAGATTGAACCAGAACATGTTCTTCCAGCAAGGGAGGTAGGCAGCAAAGAAGGCAACTGTTTTTACACTTATAACAGAGGACATGCTTCCTACCTGTAGACTCAAATAGCCTACTTGGTCAACTCTGCTTTACATCAGTGGTTCGGAAGTCCTGGCTGAATATTCGAATCATCTAGGAAGCTTTTTAAATATCCTTGTGCCCAGGCTATACCCTGGACTTATTAAATACGAACCTCTGGGCATGAGGTGCAGACTTGGTATTTTGTAAAGCCCCCAGGGAAGTCCAATCTGCACTCAGGTTTATGTGGCTACCCCAATAAGTGGGAGTGCTAAACCCCTGCTTTCTCCCTCAAACTGCCAAATCCAGCTGAGTGGGGACCTCACAAGGCTGACCAACAGATCCAGGAGGAATCACTGCTTTCTCTTCCCATTTGCAAAAAGGCCAAGCACCTGCCTCTCTGAAAAAAGTGGGGGGAGAAAAATACACATACACACACACTAGAAAGATGTCATCAGGACATCTTTACAAGTACTTGTAATATACAAAGAATCTGCATTCTTCAGGATTTAGCCCACTTAAGAATGACTACCTGCTGGGACAGGAGACGTTAAGACTATGGATTGACCACCCAAAACCAGACAGAAAGAGGTTAAGAATATCCACCTCCTTGAATACAGTACAAAACATCCTGGCAATGACTTTATCTGTCTACAATAACAGACTTGTTTTGAAGGATGTGGGCAAGAGGACGTTTTTCTGAGTACGTGACCAGAAGGGGACTCAGGTCATCAGTGTGGGGAGGTTGGTGTGTATGTGCACGTGTATACGGAGGAAGAACTGTCTCTCTGGGTAGAATGTGTCTGGAAATTTGTATTTAAGAATAAGAAATGCCAGGCCACCCCACCACTCACCTCAAACACATGACTAAAGTGGCTGGTCTGGATGAACCCAGAGAATTCGCTTCTGATGCAAATAGTCTCTTCAGCATCTCTCTCAACCACTCAGAGCAAACCGTGCCGGACTCACAATCTCACATACCAGTGACTTTCGGTGACAAGAAGTTTCTCCACGTCATTGTGTGCATACGCAGTTGTTTTAGTTGTGCCCAACTTTTTGCGACCCCATGGACTTTAGCCCACCAGGCTCCTCTGTCTGTGGAATTCTCCAGGCAAGAATACTGGGGCAGTGGCCACTCCCACCTCTAGGGGATCTTCCCGACCCAGGGATTGAATCCAGGTCTCCTGCATTGCAGGCGGGTTCTTTACTCACTGAGCCACCAGGGAAGCCCTTATTTCAGGCTATTTCCAGGTCACGGTCCTGATCTCTTAAGGTACGTTCTTTTTAGGTTCTTTTTAGGCAGCATTGTTTGCTTTCAAGGGTGAAGAAAGCTGGCGTTACTTCAACAATACACTAAGCTTTTCAGCCACACTTGGCCTCCTGAAGACCTCTGAACATGGATGTGTTCAACAGCACTTTTTCAGGGTGAGTCAACACAGTTCACGAACCATCTCAGCCAGGCCACTCTCACCAAGCTCCTGGCAAGAGGGCCAGCTCAGCAGTGATGGTCATCTGGCTATCTCAGCAGCTTTAGGTCCCAAACACTCTCTCTGACTGCGCTAGGCAGAAAACGACTTTGAAATGAATTTTTAAAAAGAGTTCATTTTTACTAGATAAGCTCCAATGAAATGATGTTTCCTATTCAACATTTAGTCACCAAGGATGTGCCAGTAACACAGAAGCCAATCAAGATGGTAATCTCGGATCTAGGTCACGACACTTAAAGGTGGGTTTCCTTGTTAAATCTATCCATTCGTGCACTCAAAAATCATTTACTCTGTGCCTCCTGTGTGTGAAGCAGGGTACCAGGCACAGGGGGTGCAAGACAACACAGGCAAGGAGGCACTGCTGGGGTTCAGAGGTCAGCAAGTCCCAACCCCCCCACGGCGCGGAGTCCTAGAACTCCTGTGCTCTGACCCCTTTGCCCCTAAAATGGGGACACGGCAGCTATCCTCCTGCGCTCTCGTGAGGAGGCCATGAGATAACGCAAAGTGTGAACCCATCATAATCAGGTCCCAACGACAAAGACTTACAATTTACGAGGAAAAGAGACACGTTAAACTCAAAATGGATGATGAACCAGTCTGACCCAAGTGATGCCAGAAAGAATTATTTTAGTGGATGATAAGACACAACTGAGCGACTGGACTGAACTGAACTGAACTGAATCTGAAGATAAACACATGCAAATTCAAATAATAACAGGTCCCTGGATAAGCCTTCCAAGAGACGAACTCACTCTGCTCAGCTTCTAGGATGACAAGCCCTCAGGGAATTAACGTGAGCTTGTGTTGAAAGACCGGCAGCGGTGGGGGGGATAAAGACCTGCTCCACGCCCTCTAACTTTGAGAGAAAACAGACCAGCTTGTCAGTGGCCCAGCGAGAAGCCCCAGCATGCTTTGCCCTTGGAGAGGCTTGAATACTCAGATGGGGTAAAGGTCAAGATACCATACACGCTTCGTTATCCAGAGTGACACAGGGGGAAAGGGCTCTGAATGGCTTCATTCTTCAGTCAAAAGAGTCATCACAGAACCAGAAGGAGGTTTGGGGTGGGATTTAGGGAAAGTCACGTTACCAAACCACACCAACACCCCCAAGATTATGTGTACATGGGAAAAATGGAAGTAAAATCCTATCTACCCAAGGGAACCATACACAAGTCAAGTGAGGTGATGTGTGTGGGATCCTTTTCACACTGAGTGCCACAGATGATGAACTGTGCTCACCTTTGCCCTTGACTCCAGGAGCTACAGTGACTCCTCTTCTAGGCATGGAGCAGGTCTCAGGACATTTGTCCTGCGAGGCCACAGTGTGGCTGGAAAGTTCAGAAAAGTTGATGGCCTGCTCTTTGCAAACTTTCAAGAAGAAGGGAGGGCTTCCCAGGTGGTGGTTAGTGGTAAAGAACCCACCTGCCAATGTAGGAGACCTAAGAACCACAGGGTGGATCCCTGGGTTGGGAAGACCCCCTGGAGGAGGGCATGGCAACCCACTCCAGTATCCTTGCCTGAATCCCCATGGACAGAGGAGCCTGGAGGGCTAGAGTCCATGGGGTTGCAAAGAGGCGGACATCTCTGAAGAGACTTAGCATGCACGCAAGAAGAAAGGAAATATCGAAGCTTATCAGTTTGCTAATCTGTGGTGCTTGGTTACTGCTAAACCAGCCAGCGGGGCAGACCGATACACTAGGATATGGCCAATTCTTCTCAGGATTGAACTTCCCTTTCAGAAGCAGTGCTTCCTCTTGAGATCCCAACACCACAGAATTCTCATTTGCAACATTTGCAAAGAAATTTCACATTCTGCAGTGAGTTTCGGATAATCTTAGAATTTACTACAGAGGAACAAAGGGTTGAGCTAGAGCAAAGTGTTTTTAAAAATGCATGTGTTTTATAATTCTAGGCTTGAGTGAGATCAGTAAGAAGCCACAGGGAAAGACATTAGTCCTCAGTTAAAGAAATAAGAGGTAAATCATGAATTTGAAGTAAACTGAAATTTCAAAATCCGTTTTCTAAATAAAAACCATGCCTGGCTGGAGACTGGAGATGCTTCACGACAGACCCATTTAACCATCTGGAAATACTTCCTCTGTTCAATTTTTGGAAGAGTTAAAGACAGACATAAAAAAAGACAGCTTTCTCTCAAAAAAGAAGTTGCTATGTATAGTCTTTTGTAAAAAATAGCTAAAGTCAAACCCACAATTCAGGTTCAAGTTCTAACAATATAATATTAGGCAAGCCATCTAACCTTGGTGTTCTTTTTCTCCCGTTACATAATTAGCGCTTAAAACATAATAAAAGCTACAGGTCCAAGTTCCAGAAACTGAAGCGGAAATATTCAGTCTGGGGTCCGTCCCTGCTGCTAAGCTGAATAATCTGAAAAGCCTTCTTCAAAGCTAAATGAGTCTGACCACCAAACACGGGCACGCAACTGGCATTCAACCACCGGGTGAAAATCACACCTGACCAAGGAAGCAAACTAGGTGATCCATTCAATTTCTCTTCCTGAAATTGTTTTTATAATTTGTGGAAACTGTCCCAGACTGCCTAATGATTATGAAATGGAAGTTGTTAAGTTTCAACTAAAGCATTTAGACACAACAAGGCGAACTGGGCCTACTGGGCTGGCCAAGCTTGAGGAGCATCTGAAGGAAGGGACGAGGTGGTGCAGTTCTTCCTGTGTGGCCGCCAGGACCAGATTAGCTCTGAAAGCACCACGGGCATGCCACCACCACATGGAACGCGAAACAAAACCAACAAACCCCGCAACGCTGACCCGTAAAGTAAGTGCAGGTCAAGTCCAACCAAAAATCCCGCAACGCTAACCCGTAAAACATGTGCAGGTCAAGTTTAACCAACGAACCCCGCAACGCTAACCTGTAAAACGTGTACAGGTCAAGTCCAACCAACGAACCCCACAACGCTGACCCGTAAAATAAGTGCAGGTCAAGTCCAACCAACCTATTTTTCCTCACAGGCTGTATGGATGCATTTTTTTTAATCAAATTATTTTCTAAATATTTTTGGTTCTCCTGCCTTTCTGGTGTCCTAAAGATACATGCTTAATCTGCCTACTTAGGGCAACTACACAAAAAGGGGCCTCTTGAAAGATACTCTTCATGAAGTGAAAGTGGAGTCAACTGGTCACCCTTAACATACTGTCCGCAGAACAAACAAGGACTCCTTTGGCAAGAGCTTCTTTTGATGATAACCTTAGACTCAGTCAAACCTTCCCCTCCTCCACAATGCACATTTTTTCCATCGAAGAGAAGTATTCGAAGCACATCTCCCTCTTCTGGGAGGAGACTCTGAGCAGACCCCCTCTTTACTGAAATGCACCTGAGTCATTCACACTGCTGTTCCTCTTGGCGTAGGCGCTCCGGACCACCTGCTCGTAAACCTGCGCGCCGATGGTCCGCATGTTGTCCCGGATGAGGATGCCTTGGGCCTGCATCATGAAGAGGTAGGTGTTCACTGCGGAAACAGAAGGGGATGGAAAGGGGTTAATTCAGAAGCAATCAGTAACAGAAAACGTACCAAAAAACCACATTACTCTGAGTTTCTTTCCTTTTCTCCCTTTTCTTTCTGAAACATCTTTAGGCGTTCAGGTTCTACAAGGTTATAACTTCTCTCTTCCACATTGGGTTTTAAGTTTTCAGGGCACTGATCTTCCTTGCGTAGCTAGTAGGACTTAGGGGAATATCTATCCATATTCGAGAGCTTTGAAAAATTATATTCTACCTGATCTTCAAACACCCAAGCAGTATTCTAGCCCTGATCTGATCAGAAAGACCTTTTGGATCAATTAAAACATTTTGAAAAAGATCTCTGGTCTTTTTAAATTCACATTCTCAGACTCACTGGTTATCCTCAGAGAAAGGAAGCCACCAACTGCCCTGCCTTCTGGAATCACTTAGATGTAGGTCTGGCCCTGGCTATCTTTTAAAAGCAGTTATGAAGGCGCCAGCTACTTTTTTTTTTTTTTTTTTTTCACTATTTGGAGAGAAAGAAGATAATGAAAGAATGCCAGCAGTCCTCACTATTCATCGGCCTCAGCCCCAAAGTTCACAGCAATGGAAAAGGAGCAAGTGGTTGGATCCGGGTTGTCAATTAGAACAGATTCCCTTCATGATACATAGACACATCCAACCACTATGCTGTGCACCTGAAACTAAAATAATGTTACATGCAAGTTATAGCTCAATAAAAACAAAGCAAAACAAACAAAAAAATATACTCAGAAGATTAACTGCCCAATCACCGTCATCTTTGGGAAGCGATCTCCCCTCGGGTTTTCCTGAAGTCTCTCTACAGCATGAAATTAGCCCATCTCTAGTATAATTCCTGTATTCCGTCTGCAATCTCAAATGCTATGTATCTGAACGAAACTGTAAGGTTTATAAACGTAGCTTCTCCACCAGCCATTCGAATTCACTCACATTTCCCTCCCCAGTCACTGTGAGAGGGGCTGGCTGAGGGGACGGCACGTTTCTAAGTCTGGACTCTGGCGTGTGCTAGGCTCGTCTGAACTTTTGGCTGACCTCCAACCAGGCTCCAGGCAGGAACGCAGCAGACAGCCCCGGCCTCTCCTCCAGACTCAGTCCACACGGCCTCGGGCGGTCCTGGCTCTTCAGCAAGATGTGTTTTGTGGACACTGTCTCATTATTATCACAGTGTCCTGCACATAATGGGCAGTAAATAAGGACTAAGTGGATGAAGCTTAGAAGTCAATTTATTTCCAGCTACCGTGGTTGGTGCTTGTGCTGGCGATGGGTGGGGGTGGGACAGGGGCAAGTCAACTGGCACAACGCTTAATGTGGAAAACCCCCAGGAGACCCACATTACTCGGGGACATAAAAGCTTTCAGATCTTCTCTAAGGTAAATCCAGAGCCGTCAAATAATTAACGAGAGAAGTCAATGTTCAGAAATGAGGGAGCAGCTTCAGATGAGGCCTGGCAGTGACCGGAAGACAAGGGCATGCTTAACTCTTGCCGTGGCCAGAGAGATCAGACACAGTGTTAACTCTCTAGCATAAAAAAGTTTCCGGGGAGGGGGCGGGCGGGGTGGGGGTGGGGAGGAGAGGAACAGCTTCAAATACTTAAAGAAAGTATAATGCTGTGAAGCCTCAGAAAACAAGAGCTGGCACCTTGCTTTCTATTTACGACAAGAGAGCAGCTTGCCTGGCCACAGTAGGCAGGCAGTTAAACCGAAGATTTAAACTTCATCCAGTATCGTATTTCTCATGTGCTTCTCCGGTATATATATATATATTTTTTTTTCATCACTTAGGCTATATATTATGTGTATGATACATATTATACCAGATCTTCCTTCCATCCCCAGCATACTATTAAACCAGCTGTCTTCAATAATATAAAGACAAATATTTATTGAACACTGTGTGTAAAGCTGTCAGACACTGCAAAAAATACACACTACCTCTTTTCCCCTGAATTTCATCTTCTCTGAGCTTTTTATCCTCTCCACTGTAAAGGAGCCATTGTTAGCCCCTCTTTAAAAAACTCTAGACCTATGACTGATCCATGTTGATGTATGGCAGAAAACAATATCGTAATCATTCTTCAATTAAAAATAAATAAATGAGGGGAAAAAAAAACAACTCTCTCCCTATCTTAGTTCTGTACGATTCCCCTAGGGCTGTTCTCAAACCTTTCCCTGCCTGTCACCTGGAGAGCCCGTTCCTACACCTCCCACCCACCCCCAGACCCTAATTCCCTAAGTCTGATTGGCGCCTATGAACTTGCACTTGTAACAAGCTCACAGGTGACACCCGCGTGGCTGGGCAGAGGAGCACATTTCCAGAATCACCGCTCTAGGTAGGGAACTTCAGCTACATAATCAGTAATAGTGAGTAATACATATTGAGCACTTAATTCTTTATCTCACTTAATCCTCATAACCTAAGAGGCAAGTAATACTATCCAACTCAGGGTTGACTTCTAGGCTTCGGTTTCTCCACCTTGCTTCTCCAAGGTCACTGAGGGATGGATCTGAACCAGGTCTAACTATGCTCTAACCACTAAGCTTAAGAACTTGCTCATCCATGTTCTAGCCACGTGTCCTTCAGAGATTTCACACCCACATGACTTAAACGATTGCTCTTAAGAAGATGGCCTCGTCTTTATCTCCTACACAAAGCTGCTGGGCGGATCTTTCCTAATTACAGATATACCCACACAGCTCCTCCTCAAAAGCCTTCTGCATCTCTGGCCTTCGTGCCTGGGCCTCTGCTGATCCGCAATGCTTCTGTTCTCCCTGCTGCTGTGCAAATCTCATTAATCCTTCAAATTCCAGTATAGCGACTTCTCCAGTCTTCCCCTTCTAGGATTTCTGTGGTTTTCAAAAATGTGCCTTTTGTTTATATTTTGTCTTAGTTCCCTAACAACTATCTCATGTGTTCATCTTGTCATTCAATTAACAAATTACACAAACCACATATTATTAATGCTTTTTGTAAACTCTCCACAGGAATTAGCAAAAGGCTGAAAAAAAAAAAAAGCCCTAGGAAGCAAATTTTTGCCAAAGAAAATAATCACAGATTCATAGACTCAGGGTTGGATGGGATTTTAAACAACATTTTTCAATACCTCCTCAGACACCACCATCCAAAAACTGCGCCTCCTGAGAATGCAGTCTGTACAGTAGAGCCATCTTCAGAAAAAACTCTACCTTGGGTTGGGTCCAAAATGTTTTCCAGCCGCTTTTAAGCGCTGGTTCTCATCCTTCCCCCTGACGAAAGAGTCAAGTTCCTTTCCTACCCTTCAGGTATCGGAAAACAGACATTGTCAACCTCGCTCACACCCACCCCGCCTAACCTGCAACCTCATGCTAAACAGCCCCGCTTCCTCCGCTAACCACCCTACCCCCTCTTCCTGGAATCACCATGACTTCACCCACTGTCCCAGGCTGCTCGGGATTTCAGCCCAGGAGTCCACACTTGATAAAGAGTGTGGCCCATGCCGGCTGTGGGCCAGGTGCAGTCTGATGGGCCCAGAGCCATCTGTTAACAAAGCACTGTCAACAACTCGAGCCCCCTCTTGGAGATGCAAATACACAACAGCTCAGGGCCAAAGAAATCCTACAACAGAGATGCTGAATTACCTAATCCACCATTGCCCAGGGCGGCTCCCTTGTCCTGTGATACATGCTAAAATAACATTTACTACAAATTCACGCTTATTTGTAGCTTTTTTACACTTTCATGAGAAACGGTAATTACTGTCCTGCCCCCGATTCTAGATTGAGGTACCTCCTGTGATCATAACTCAGCTGAGAGAAATAAGCCCCTTTCAGGTTTACATAATCGGAAATTTCCATCCGGGTGCCCATGGAGGCAGCCTTGGGCCACGGCTTTAACTGAAGAGCTTCCGGGAACAGAGTAGTGGGCACCCTAACGGAAAGGCATCTTCTCCTCCCTCCGTCAGGATTCCAAGCGGCCTCCACACCCTTAGGAGTCGGGGAACACCGTTTTCACTTGAACACACAGGTTAATAAATGACTCTGACCCAAAAAAATTCCTCACTAGATAATGAAATCTGACATTTCAGCTTAAAAGCAAAATAAATTGACACAATGAACCCAAGAGGAATTGACACAATTAGAGGAGTCTATATACGTAAAGAGCTCATAACCTAAATGAGTATCGTTAATGTTTGTTATATCTGGCTGGGTAAGGTAAACGGAATTAAGAAAGCCATCCCTTTCTTGACTACCCTTTAAAATCTGTCTTAATGGCAACACCCAACTCGTGAACACGTGTGTGTGTACACCCCCTAGTCCTTTCCGGCTTTATTCTTTTATTTAACCTATGACACCTTTTCTTAATCTGTCATGTTATCTCCCTCTAGAATGTGAGCTCGGTGAGGGCAGGATCTATGCCGCTGGTAGCTGGAACAGTGTGTCTGGAACACAGAGGATGCGCAGTAAGTACTTGAATGCATGAATATCTAAGTTGGGACAACGAACAGTGGAGCCTTCTGAACTCAGCTGTGCATAGATATGGGATTTCAAGCTTTTCTCTTGTGATTAGCTCCCTACTCCACTATGAGAGGAACTCAAAATGTTTTGAGTTAACCAGTTTCATTACATGAACCTGTTCACAAAAAGTTCATCAATTCCTTTGTACCAACCGAGCAGAGCTGCCAAACAGATAACATTTTCCCTAAAAATGTTCTCTGGTACGCTCGCTCCTGGTAGCTCAGCTGGTAAAGAATCCGCCTGCAGTGCAGGAGACCCCGGTTCAATTCCTGGGTCAGGAAGATCCCCTGGGGAAGGGATAGGCTACCCACTCCAGTATTCTTAGGCTTCCCTGGTGGCTCAGCTGGTAAAGAATCTGCCTGCAATGTGGGAGACCTGGGTTTGATCCCTGGGTTGGGAAGATCCCCTGGAGAAGGGAACAGCTACCCACTCCAGTAGTAATCTGGCCCCAGAATTTCAAGGACTGTAGAGCTAAGAGTCAGACACTGAGACTTTCCCTTACGCTTGGTTCCCACTAAGTTGCTTGGTTTTGTAATGTCCCTTAACACACTGCACAGGTGTATTCAAAACTTTGTGCCACATTATGTGTAATAGGAAGACATCAGAAAAAAACTAAATGTCCACCCAAAGTACACTGCTTGAATTACTGTACATTCACATGGATGGAGTACTGTGAGGCTAACACCAAAGAATGAGGAGCCAGTCAAAACACTCCAAACTGGAAAAGAACCAGAAGTTCACCTATAATGGAACAGATTAAAAATGTGTAGCCTGTTGGAATACGACACAGCCACTGCTGCTGCTGCTGAGTCGCTTCCGTCGTGTCCGACTCTGTGGGACCCCGTAGACGGCGGCCCACCAGGCACCCCGTCCCTGGGATTCTCCAGGCAAGAACACTGGAGTGGGTTGCCATTTCCTTCTCCAATGCATGAACGTGAAAAGTGAAAGTGAAGTCGCTCAGTCATGTCCTACTCCTAGCGACCCCATGGACTGCAGGCTACCAGGCTCCTGCATCCATGGGATTTTCCAGGCAAGAGTACTGGAGTGGGGTGCCATTGCCTTCTCCAACACAGCCACTAGAAGAGATCAACTACAACTATATGCAACCACACGGATGCGTCTCTCGTGCAACACATGAATTCTATGTACACAAGGCCTGAAAGAGGCACGACTAATCTGTAGTGTCAGAAGCCTGGGAAGAGGTATCTGTAGGGCAGGGGTGTGTGTATAAAGGGGGGAGTGGTTTGGGAGGGGGCTTCTGGTCACCTTTATTTCCTGACCTGGACACTGGTTTCGCAGGTAAACTTCTTTTGGAAAAAAATCATCAAGCTGTCCATTTATTTGTGCACAATTTAATATGTATACTATACTTCGATAAATTTACCAAAAACAAAAAACTAATTTCTAGGATATACTGTTACCTGGAAAAAAGCAAAGAGCAGCAGCGTGTACACGTGTGTGTGCATGTGCGTGCGCACGCATGTATGTATTATGCTGATACAGAAATACGTAGGCACATACATATTTTTATAGGAAGAAACAGAAGAAAGGCACACCAGGTAAACATTATATGCCTGCTGTGTGCCAGGAACTGCCCTCTACTACGTGAAAAGAACGGTAATTACAAATAGATGCAGTCCTTGCCAGTGTCTGAGTGACAGCCACACAAGGGAACGGCGCCAGCGCTGACTGTAGGGAGCCCGGGTGCGGAGCCAGAACTCACACTGCGAGAGGCGGCCTCTAGGAAACAGTCTAGAGACCAGAACGCTGACACAGGGAAGGGAAGGGCCCAAACGCAGGGGCACAGAGAGAAAGAGACATCTGAGGAACTCAGAGCAGTTGGGTATGGCAGGAATGAAGGGTATGTATGGCAAAAACAGGAGGCTGGGGTAGGCGGGGGTGGGGAGGGGTAGGAAAGCAAGGGGAGCGGGTCACAGAGGGCTGTATGCGCTGCGCTTAGGGGCACTGAAGAAATAGTCCAGGATCAGATGTCAGGTGGGCCAACTAGTAGGAATCAGTCAAAACCTGCTCAAACTCCCGGCTCAGACTCACAGCTCTGGATGAAAGACTGAGCTTTTCAGCAGACAGAACTCAGCTCCTTAACAGGAGGAACCGCTTTGGATAGAACTGAATAAGGCGCCGTACGCAGAGTCCCATTTGGTTACTACAAGTCGGGTGCCAAATCTCACCAAAAATATATTTTCGCTCTAGATGAAGCGGCAGGAGGAATCCTCTGTCTGCCAAATCTTGGAGCGGGCAGATGGAGGGAAGACGTCAGTACATAAAGCCAGTCAGTACTACTGATACCGGGCCCATCCCTTCATGGAAAACAGGGAAAAGGAGAAGCAGTGACAGAGTTTACTCTCTTGGGCTCCAAAATCACTGAGGACCGTGACTGCAGCCACAAAATTAAAAGACGCTCGCTCCTTAGAATGAACTCTATGACAAACTTAGCACATTAAAAGCAGACACATCACTTTGCCAACAAAGGTCCACCTAGTCAAAGCTATGATTTTTCCAGTAGTCATGTACGGATGTGAGAGTTGGACCATAAAGAAGGCTGAGTGCCAAAGAATTTATGCTTTCAAACTGGGGTGCTGGAGAAGACTCTTGAGAGCCAACTGGACTTGCAAGGAGAGCAAACCAGTCAATCTTAAAGGACACCAACCCTGAATATTCACTGGAAGGACTGATGCCGAATGAAGCTCCAGTACTCTGGCCGCCCTGATGTGCAGAGCCGACTCGCCGGGAAAGACCGAGAGCGAAAGAAGTGGGCAGCAGGGAGCAGAGGATGAGACGGTTGGAGCATCGCTGACTCAGTGAACACGAATCTGAGCAAACTCCAGGAGGCAGCGAAGGGCAGAGGAGCCCGGCATGCTGCAGTCCACGGGCTCAGAGTCAGGCTGAACAACCTCCTGATACACAGCTGGGCAGACCTGGTGGCTGGCAGGGCGCAAAAGTGGGTCTGGTGTTCAGACTAGGTGTTTTCTGGGGATTGGCTCACGTCTGGCATCTTTCATCTGAACTCCTCCTACAGCCCACCCAATGTGTGATTTCTAACAGGGTCAAGTACATTCCAGGAAAACCACGGAACAGATCTATGAACCAAGGGTTGTACCCCATTCACATCATACGATTTCAAAATAAACGATGGGGAGAGGGAGAGAATATAAAGCCAACAGAGCAGAAAAGGAGTGAATAGAAGAAAACAGGGAGGCTGCTCACTCCCTCCTCCTGCCCCCATCTATAAACTACCCAAATGAGACCTAGTAAAAATCAAGGGGAGACAAGGGCTGAATATGTCGCAGGAATGCTGAAGCTCGGTTGCTGTCACACTAGAACAGCTGCAAAACTCGCACAGCCTTTTTGGACCAAGATTTTCTGAGATACACCAGAACCTGAAAAATAAACTGATCGCTCCCTGCCAGGTCAGACGGTCAGCATTCACGGCTCCACATGCCAGGTGTCCTGTAAAGAACGAGCCAGCTTATTCTGCTCTAAAGAGATGGATTCCTGTCTTGAGTCTGCATGTGCCAGTGCTTTCTAAACACTTCATGCCTTATTAATCATCCTCAGGGTAAACCGAGAAATAGGTTATTACTCTCATTTTATAGATGAAGGGACTGAGGTGTGGATGAATAACTTGACACTCTGGAGCCAAGCCTTCCCAACAGGTCTTTGTCTCCAGAGTCCAGGGTTTTAGCAAATATGTTCCATTGTCTCCCAGGTTCTAGATGCCCAGGAACCCTGCTGTCATCACACTTTGCTCACTGATTCTTTCCGTCTGAATCTTTCTGTCAAACTCTTATAAATGACTCGCCTCCAATGTTCCACTTCAGTGGTGATGCCCCCGATCACGGCACAGTATGGTACATCCCCTAACATTTTATTAAAATTATTACCAGTCTGAGGCTCAAGAATGAATCCCCAATTTTTGCACTTCAGATCTACTTAAAATGCTGGATAATCATACTATACAGACAGAGATGAAGAACCCAAATTGTGGGTATGGTGAACACTGAAGAAGGAAAAGAAAGCTGTTTTTTTAAGACACAGGGAATTTTTTTTTTTTTTTTGGACAATAAATTTACACCCTTTGGCACATCTATTTTAGTGTTCTGGAGCAACTGTGTGACAATTTTCACACATAAAGTATTTAAAGAAAATGAGGGGCTGGCAATGAGAGACATTAACTGTACGAAATCCCAACAGTTACTTGAGGAGAAAAATTTCATTTGACGATTTTTTTTCCTTCCTTGTCCTTCCCACTTGAGGCACACAAACCACCAAATCAAACACAAGTTTTGTTTTCCACCCTCTCTAATTATTATCCCCAGCTATTAAAAAAAAAAAAAAGTCCAAGTGGTAAAAATTAACAGCTTTGAAATACCCTGTAAACATTTCCACTGACCAGTCAGTCTATTATCTGTTAAATTATTAAACTGTACGTGAGATTAGAAATGAAAGTGCTGCCTGAGAGATATTAGCTAGCTGAGTAGCCTATGGGGGTCGCTTAACCTCAGCTTCCCACCCCCAATTTTTCTTTCCTACATTTTAAGTTCTTTTTTGTTTTTTGAAAGATTACTTATGTTCTGGCTGTGCTGGCTCTTTGCTGCTGCGAGAGTTTCCTCTAGCTGTGGGAACCGGCTGCGAGAATGGCTACCCTGCCAGTGCGGCTGCTCTGGCCGTGGGGTCAGGCTTCTCACTGCCACAGCCTCCCTGGCTGCAGTCCACGGGCTCCAGAGCACAGGCCCACTAGTTGTGACACACACACTCAGCTGCCCGAGGCATGGGGGATGCTTCCCAGAGCAGGGATCGAACCTGTGTCCCCGGTACTGGCATGTGGCCTCTTAACCACTGGACCACCAGGAAAGTCCCTCCCCGCAAACTCTCAACAGCGTGGTCAGTTAACAACCTCCGGAAGTCCACACGCGCGGAAGAGGCTGAGCAAACAAGTTTTGTCTCAGAGACGATCCAAAGTGACCTTTCTGGGGCCGCTGGCACTGGCTGCCTGCATGGACAGTGGCCGTGCCCTGGGGGTGAATGTGCAGAGTGAGTACACGTCTCACAGGTGGGAGCCTGACTCTGCCCACCTCCTGGGCCTGAACAAGGCTCTCTGGCCTCAGTCCCACCGGCCAGAGAGCAGAGCACCTCCTGCGGCCGCTGGCGCCTGGCCTCTGTACGAACGCGCTTGGGTGACACCTGTTCACGCGAAGAAAATTTAATGGCGCTTTTCGTGGCTTTTCCTGGTACCATCCCACCCCCAAGGTTAGTCTGGGGTGGTCTTGACTCTTTCCCAACTGATATATATAAACTCTTACCATGATCCCTATAAATGTGAGCTTATCTCTTCCAGCAGGCTATAATTCCTTACCAGTACAGACTGTCTCACTTTTTTTCCATCTACAATGTCTGATAAATAGGAGACACTTATCTGTTTATTAAATTAATGAATTACAGCTCAGCACACAGCTTGCTGTTATGGCCATTTGAGGGAGGTGCCTTGTTTTCTCAAGTTAGAAGCAGGCTGGTCTTTCTGCAACCATAGAAGAAAGATTCTCTAAGCCAGGAGATGACATAGTGAAACTAATACCTGACAAACTTTGCTGGTCTAAGTGTAAATTAGTATAACCCTTTGGGAAAACTATTTGCAAGTTCAACAAAAAGCCGTAAAAATACTCATATTCTCTGATCTATCGATTTTAAGGCAATTATCTGAAATACAATAGGACATTCTACACACAAAGGTTTTAATTCTGTTATCCCTAAAAACAAAAACTTGGAAAACTCAAAAACTCAAAAACAACAACTAAAGAACAGATACATACACCTGGTAGAATCTTGTACAACCTTAAAAGCAAAAGCTATGAAACGTTATAAACAGAATAAAGGTAGAAATTCTTGTAGTAACCAAATCTGTTCAAATTGATCCAAAATTACGAAGTTTCCAGAATTACTGAGAATGCCTTTTTCACACAGTACCTATTTAATGTCTAGGAACAGCCTCTAGGAATGAATGCTGCCTTGGGACATGGTCTTTTTCTTTCATTTTTGTAAACAATCATCATACATTTATATGGGGGGAGGCGCACAAAAACAGAACCAAAGCGTTTGCCTTATTAAGGATCCCCACCTATTTACTGCTCCAGACCCAAATAATCTTCCCAGTTGCTGCTGCTGCTAAGTTGCTTCAGTCGTGTCTGACTCTGTGCAACCCCAGAGACAGCAGCCCACCAGGCTTCGCCATCCCTGGGATTCTCCAGGCAAGAACTCTGGAGTGGGCTGCTATTTCCTTCTCCAATGCATGAAAGTGAAAAGTGAAAGTGAAGTCACTCAGTCGTGTCCGACTCTTCACAACCCCATGGACTGCAGGCTACCAGGCTCCTGCATCCATGGGATTTTCCAGGCAAGAGTACTGGAGTGGGGTGCCACTGCCTTCTCCAGTACCAAACCATTATTCTACTTTCGCCTACCTCCAAATGATTTATTATCATCCCAAAACTTCTGGGGCTTCCAGTCATAACTTGACCGAGCAAGTTCTCTCCATCAAGCCACGACCCCCAAAGTATTTTCCTGCAGATAGCCCTTTGGTCCCCTTCCTGATCCTCTTTTGGAAAGGAGATTATTCTCCATGTCCCATGGGGATAATATATGATAATCATATTATTTTTAGCCTAGAAGATTGTAACAGACTAATAGGGTTATCTACTCTTTGGGAATTTAAGTGTTTCCAGAAGGCAATGTTCTAGCTGAAACGAGCATCCCGGTTGTCAAATACATGGAATCAGAGCCATGGTTTCTATAAAGGTCAAACATTATCAAAGAAAGCACCTGGAAATGCCTTGACTCGGAGGCATAAACATTCAGCAGAATAAGGTCTTTCCTTAACACCCTGTGGGTATGACGCCCTTCCTTCAGACCAGATGGTCTGTCTTTAGCAAACGTCAAACTGTAGTGCTAGAAAGGGGTCTTCTGAGCACTCATTTGCTGTCATCTGTAACAAATAACAGCTTTGTCTTTCGCTTGACCCACGATGAGCAGACGTTAACTCTTCTTTCTCCAGCTAAGTGATGCTCATGTGCTACAGCAACACAAGGCCCACCAAGTCCACAGAAAAAAGAGGGCCAACCCACTCTGTGAGGGAATGCTACAGAGTGTAAACTGTGGTCAAAACTTGTAAGACTACCCTGGAACATGACACACACTTCCCACAGATCACGTGATGGCTAAGGGCAAAAATGCACGTTTACAATGGGGAGAGCAGACGGGCATTCTTGACCAAGAGATCAAACTGGGCATCACTAACATTAAAACAAGGTAACATTACCTTCCTGCCAAAAACTTTTAACCTACATCTAATCAAGAGTTCAGATCTTCCGGTTTATAAAAAGTACAAAGGATTAAGGAACACATCAAATGGACACCAGGCAATTCCAGATTGTAGGATATTCTATGAAACAATTGGCCTAGACTCTTAAAAAATGTACTGGAGGCTGAGGAGGGGACAGGCAGCTACAGACGGAGACCAAAAAGACATAATCAAATATAAAAATACGTGACGGGGGCGGGGGGGGGGCAGCTATAAATAACACTTTCAGTGCCACTGGGGCAGTTTGGATACGGGTTAGATACTGGAAGATACTATGAAAGTACTGTTAACTGTGTTAGTTGCAGTAATAGTATTGTGGTTATACAGGAGAACATCCTTATTTATTAAAGAGATGTCTGCTGAGGTATTTAAATATCTTGATGTCTATTTACAATTTAATTTTACATGGTTCAGAGGAAAAAGAAAGGAAAGTGAGGTTGCTCAGTCGTGTCCGACTCTTTGAGACCCCATGGACTGTAGCCTACCAGGCTCCTCTGTCCATGAGGTTTTCCAGGCAATAATACTGGAGTGGATTGCCATTTTCTTCTCCAGAGGATCTTCCCAACCCAGGGATGGAACCCAGGTCTCCCGCACTGTAGACAGACGCTTTACCCTCTGAGCTACCAGGGAAGTCAGTTCTTTTTCAGAGGAAAAAGAAAGCCAGAGTTAAAAAGAAGCAAAGTAGTAAAAACTGCAGACTCTAGATGGAAGGTCATGTGTTCACTGTGTTATGCTTTTAACTTACCTGCATGCTTGAATGTTTTCATAATAAAAATCTGGGGGCAAAGTCTGATTTTGGATGTACCTAAAATGCCAACTAAATCTAAGTTATAGTAATACTGAACTAAGAATTCTCTAAACGTGTCATAAATTATAATACAGGGATAAATACATGGTCACATACAAACTTAGAGCATTCAGTGGCTATTCTATGCCCCTCACTCCCTAATTCTTTGTTTTTGGAACCCAAAATTGCACTTATTCTTTATCTCAGGAGAACCGAAGAGACATTATACATAAATCTTTCTGTTGCCCCCTCACTTAATCTCTGAATGGCTTCCCACAGCCTTCAAGGTCAAGTTCTAAATTCCTTATGCTTAGGTGGCTCAGTGTTCATAAAACCTGGCCCCTGTCGCTGCAATTTCAGATCTTGCCACGCCCCAATTCCAGCCACAAGGGACATCAGCAGTCCTCCAGGATCTCAGACAAGGCTGCTTCCACTGCCTGGACCTTCACTGAGAAAAAGCATGTGTTTGGGGTGAATAGGGAGGGGAGAAAAGACTCCAGGGAAGACCAAACCCAGCTGTGCCTCCCTCTCCCTTCACAAATCCTGAGGGTGCCTTGCTTGTGGCTCTCTTCAGTTACATTTGTAGGCTCCCAAATGAAAAATGACTAATTTCTGAGACTGGACTTATTCTCTAGGCCAATCCCTAGGCCTGCACACCCCACAATCAAAAAACTACAGTTTTCCCCAAAGACCTTAAGACACTGATTCTCTGCTGTGAGAGCTGGATTGTAAAGAAGGCTGAGTGCCAAAGAATTGATGCTTTTGAATTGTAGTGCCAGAGAAGATTCTTGAGAATTCCTTGGACTGCATGGAGATCAAACCAGTCAATCCTAAAGGAAATCAAACCTGAATATTCACTGGAAGGACTGATGTTGAAGCTGAAGCTACAATACTCTG
This sequence comes from Madoqua kirkii, assembly GCA_006408675.1. Taxonomy (NCBI): domain Eukaryota; kingdom Metazoa; phylum Chordata; class Mammalia; order Artiodactyla; family Bovidae; genus Madoqua; species Madoqua kirkii. The sequence goes on from SJYC01063159.1 coordinate 38,929, forward strand.
GCCACCTGATGCAAAGAGCCGACTCATTGGAAAAGACTCTGATACTGGCAAAGATTGAAGGCAAAAGGAGAAGGGGGCATCAGAGGGTGAGATGGTTAGATAGCATCGCCGACTCTGTGGACACGAATCTGAGCAAACTCTGGGAGACAGTGGAGGACAGAGGAGTCCGGCGTGCTACAGTCTCTGGGGTTGCAAAGAGTCAGACACGACTTAGGGACTGACAGACAACATTAGCTCTGCTGGCAACCATATAGGACTGACAGGTCAAGAAAATTAAATTAAATTAAATTGTCCTCTGTAATAGATTTAGCACTTTAAGTATTAACAAGACTGCCAGAGGGAGTAAGTTTATCAAGGGACAGGAATCCTAGCAGAGGCCAATTACCATTTCCCACCACACCCAACTACGCAGGCTCTCCAGGCCTTCAGAGTTGCTTATGACCCTGTGGATTTGTTAGTAGGTGAATGCACTCGGGGTTCAGCGTACCGGGAGGAAAACCCGAACCGTGAGAGAGAACCAACTGAGCCAACTCAGCACTGCCTGTGTTTTGCTTTTTGTCTTTCGCTGTCTGACAATCCAAAGCCTAACGTGCCCACTTGGTTTTCTGTCTCTCTTCTCACCTTGGTTTTCCCTTCTCACAGTTATTTTTAAAATCAGCAAATGCCCAACATTTGTAAGCCATCAGTGGCCATCTGTGCTTTTCACAATTAGATCCCTGTTAAAAGGAGCAAACTTTTCAGCTCCAGACTTGACTTCAGCATTCGGGCAGATCATTAAAGGGGTGAGCGAACGACTTCATCTTAAGAGTAGGGTCGCTGTACTCTGAGGCCACCGTGAAACAAACCTAGTTCTTGAACTCAACCGTAGGCCCTGAATCTTTTGGCTGAAGTTTTACTACTGCCTCGCCTCCCCCTACCCCGACTCTAGCTCTCCAGACAAGTCTGGCACTTTCTGGATCCCTGCTTATAAAATGAATCAAGTCTACAGATGGGGTCACTGGCAAATTTTTAAGGGATTGAAATATTATCAGTTAAGAAGTGGGTTAAGAAAACAACAACACTCTTCTAGTAGAGCAATGAATTACCTAAGAATAAAAGAAAAACTCACCCAAAAGAAAAAAAAAAAAAATCAAGGAGTTCCAACGGTCACCTTCTACCCATATAACCTCTCTAAGTGGATCCACAGAAGAGTTTCTTAAAGTGTCTTGTGCTAATTTGTGGTTAGAGCACAACAGGAGCAAATGACGCTCACAGCAGGATACTAAAGCTAAGTAATTTTATGAGATTATGCCTGCCTCTGCGCTAAATAATTTATGCTGTGAGTGGTGATAAAAGCAGAGAGGAAGTTAAGCTATTGACTGGAGATTGTACCAACTTTATTACCTTCGACCACCACCAAAAGAGAGAGAGAGGATGAATGAGTCCCTTCAAGACCCAGTGTTGCCTATACTGCTAACTGATCTCCTCCTTTAAGAAACCCCGCTGCTCCCCTGAGCACACTGTTTGCCCTTGGCAGCTGGAGACGCTGGTGAAGGCCCTCTGTACTAGCGGTAGGGCCGCCACACGGAAAACTAGTAGGAAGCCGGCTGGAGGGAAGGCAGGTGCAAGGGACATAAGGCTGTGACCAGCCTGTCCTGGCCCCATCTCAAAGGAAGGAGAGACAAAAAAGCCAAGTAACAATACAGTCTTCACCCTTTAAAGCGATCACGACGGCATTCATCCCCTAGGATGACTGGTACCTGCTGCTTTCTGGTGAGCGAGGAGGAAAAGTCATCCAGGAAAGCAGAGAATTATAATACCTCCATGTTCCTCTACAACACGAAGGCATCATCGCCCTAATTCTGGGGCTGGGCCCTTCTAATGGCAGCCTACGAAGTGTGTGCGTGCCTTTTTTTTTTTTTAAGATGCTACAGTTTTGATGACATCTTTCTTCCCAGGGGCATTTACGCAATCTTTTCAGAGGCACCTCTAAGAGCATCAGCCAGAAAACGCTACAACTTTCTGAAGTCAGTCGGGGAGTGTGGGCTAGAAAGGGAACCACGGGCTTCAAAGATGACCACAACCACACCACCTGTCGTGAGAAGGTGGACCACACTCAGCTCCAGCACAAGTTCGTCCTGGGTATAAGAACTCTCTGAGTAGTCTCCTTCCCCAAAGTCTGGCCCTGAGGTCGCACGGCAGCCCCTCCTGGTAAAAGGTTCTCGAGGTCCTTCCATCCCTCCCCACCCCGCAGCACCGCAACTCCACTCTAGTTTCCCCAAAGCAGTGTTTCCGACAACACAAATCTTCAAGCCACCAGCAACTGCAATCCTAACTAAAGTGCACTATCATTTCTACTTTTTTTAAAATCCCATTTCACACCGTTTAGACACACAAATCTCTAATCCTAAATGCTAGGTGCAAACCCTTGGTGATTAGGTTAAAGTCCAGCTTTTTTAATTTTACTGGATCCTTGTCTGATTTCTGAAGTGGAACTGTCTACTGAGGAAAAGAGTTGAAACTGCTGGGGTTTTTTTTTTTTTTTTTATGCAGCCTTTTATCATTTATTAAGCACAAAAAATAAAATATAACCAGAACACGATACAAAATAAGTCACACTCTCCAAAATTACATACGGATTTGATGACAGGTAAAATAGCTTTTAAAATGAATGTGAACATGTGCTCTAAAGACAGTTTCCACCCTAGGACTCAGAATAAACAAATTTTATTTCTTCAGAGCCAAAAACGGCACAGTAGAGAATCAGACGGCACTGGAAGAGAGCTTAGATCTTACCCCTGCCCAGATGCCAATCAGATACAGCCAAGGCTCCTGGGCTAAATCAGAAGATGAAGGTCAACTTGGTTACTAATTTCCCAGAGACAGCCCAGGGGAAGCAAGAGAGAAAAGCAGAACCTGGAACTCAGACAGGAAGGAAGGCATGTCACGGCATTAAGTAGAGCCCAGGACAGGTGGATTATAATTTGGCTGAGAAAGAGTTTAGGCCCTCTCTGAGTTTCTTCGCCTACTGTTCCAAGGAGGCACATGTGTTCCCAGTGTAGCCATCATCAGCTAGACGCCAGAGGGGTGTCCTTAATGGATGCACCCTTTGGTACGGCGGGCATGCCTCTGAAGGGCAAGACTTATAACCAGCTGGCCACAAGGTCCTGAAAAATGCCTCCCAACGTAAGGCTGCTAAAAAACATAATCGCTGAGCCCTGGAAGCCATCCAGGAGCTTCCCAGGTCTTTGGAAGGGTGAAGTGACGCAGATGCAACAGGGTAAGGACACGCTCCTCCCAAATTCCTCCTTGCACAAGCCTTGATCAAGAAGAAAATGAAGGTTTCATTTTCACAGAGGGTTTCATTTCATTTTGATCAAGTATTATTATTATTTCCATTTTATAGAAAAGCAACCTGGGAGTCCATTACTGCTCTGACCTGGCTTTAAAGTTCCCATTCATCATGCTGCTAAGACGGTGGAGACCCTTGGCCTCCATATAGTCTTCAACACACACTGTTACTGCTGTTACTGCCAACAGGGGTAAAAAGGAAAGTTCTTGGGTTCCTGGAGCCCCAAGCAAAGTCCCCTCCAACCTGCCAGATACAATAATTTCATCCTTTGCCCACTTCATAAAAGAAGAAAAAAATTTTTTTAACCTAGGGCCAAGACCCAAAGGCAACTACGATTCAAAAGGAAAGAACAATGGACACTTTGATCATCCTTTTCGCCTCTCATCATAGCTGATGTTCTCAGCACTGCTAGGATGAATTATGGGAAATGACCTGAAAGATCCGCTGGAGCCACTAAACTGGGACTGCGTCTTGAAAAAGACCTCGTCTCCAATTTTGTTCAATTTCTTTTTTAAACTAATCTGTTCTTAAGGCTTTTCTGCAATTGCCCGTTCTGAAGTCAAGGTGAACATTCATTTTCATTCTATCCTTCATTGTTCTCTTCTATCAGTCTTTCTCTGCCCACATCACCGAGCCTTACCAGTGAGACCTGCTGCTGCTGCTGCTGCTGCTGCTGCTGCTAAGTCACTTCAGCTGTGTCCGACTCTGAGCGACCCCATAGACGGCAGCCCACCAAGCTCCCCTGTCCCTGGGATTCTCCAGGCAAGAACACTGGAGTGGGGGGCCATTGCCTTCTCCACTGCATGAAAGTGAAAGTGAAGTCGCTCTGTCATGTCTGGCTCTTAGCAATCCCCTGGACTGCAGCCCACCAGGCTCCTCTGTCCATGGGATTCTCCAGGCAAGAGCACTGGAGTGGGGGGCCATTGCCTTCTCCAATGCATGAAAGTGAAAGTGAAGTCGCTCTGTCATGTCTGGCTCTTAGCAATCCCCTGGACTGCAGCCCACTAGGCTCCTCTGTCCATGGGATTTTCCAGGCAAGAGCACTGGAGTGGAGGGCCATTGCCTTCTCCGAGTGAGATCTAATGCTGGTTAATCACATATCACCTTGTTCACATGTCGGCTGAGCTCGCAGTGGACTTAACCCCCAAGCCCAAAGGACAGCCAGATTCTTCCTCAGTGCGCACAGTGCCGTAAACACTGCTGCCATAAGTACACAGTGAGGAGGTAACTTGGGAGACATGGCGAATAACACTGCAACCGCTCTGGCGGGAGGGGTAGGCTCACAGGACTCGCCCCCAAGCTCATCAATTTGTCAGAGGAGCCAGTTGCAGAATTCCACTCCCCCAAATACCTCTCCACCCTCTTCCAGAAGGAATCTTGACCATTTCCTTCACAGTGCCACTTTTCCAGGCTTCTTATCTATTCCAAATGAGGCAAGCTTATCCTGTGATTAAACATGCCATACAATATCAGAAAACCCATCAAGTCATGTTGGCCAGAGAGGAAACACCCAGCTACGCACCCCATCGTCACCGTTCTTCCTGTGGCACAAATACAGAAGGCCGAACAGGCTGCAAGCCCCTCACCAACTCCTCGAGTTCCAGACACAGGGACCCTGGGTGTTCTGGGCGATAAGGATGGGTTTTCGAGACTGCTATGTAGCAAAGAACTCCTCTTAGATATAAGACTCAGTACAAGAAGTCTGTATTAATTATTCCAAGAAGTTTCAAACAGTAACAACAGCACTGACAGGTGCTATGACAAGGACTGCGCTAGGTCAGAGACAAAAGCACAAACGTCGTATGATTCCGCTTACATGCGGCACCTGGAATAGACAGACTCACGGGAACAGAGTGGACATGTGACAACCGAGGGCCTGCAGAAAGGGGGGCTGGGGAACTGCTTAAAGAGTGCAGTCTCTGGGATGATGAAAAGGCGGTGGTGTCTGCACAACACTGTGAAGGCGCTGAATGCCGCTGGATTTTATAATTAAGGAGGTTCCAACAGTAAATTTTAACTTTGCTTATATCACAATTTTTTAAAAGCCGTATGTAAAAAACCAGCATCATAACAATAAAGTTATAGGTGATAAATAATAAACGGAATGAAAAGGGCAGAAGTTTTCTCTAAAATTCATTTAAGGTAACCAATGAAGGAACCTCCCTGCTGTATACCACAGGGAAACATACTCAATATTATGTAACAACCTATAAGGGAAAAGAATCTGAAAAAGTAAACACACACACACATATATAATTGAATCACTGTGCTATACACCTGAAACCTACAAGATATTGTAAATCAACTACACCTCAATAAAAAAATGTTTTAAACAATATTAAAATAAAATCCATTTAAGAGTTGAAAGAGTCAAAACTCCCAAAGTGTCAAAACAGTGCAGACAAAGCTAACTGCTGCTATCACGCTGCTCTGCTTATCCAGCCTTAGGACCTCACAGACCACAGGTAAGTTCAGCCCGGACCGCTCCCTGAACACCTCGTCCCTATACCAGTCGCATCGTCCATGCCTCCACCTGGATGTCCAAACTCAACTGGCCCAAAGCCAAAGCACGGTCTTCCCCGCCCACGAACCTGCTCCACTGTGGCCCTCCTATCCCGGTCAGTGGTAACTGCTCTCTCACCCTCGTCACCCCTTCACAGGCAGGGGGGTCAAGGCAGGCAGCAGCAACCTTTGCAAACAGCGTCCAATGACCTCACTCCTCTCTGTTCGAAACCCTCACGTGAATTCCCATTTCACTCAGAGAAGAAGTCGAACTCCGGACAATGGTCTCCAAGGCTCTAAAGCAGGAGTCAGCAAATGCTGGGGGCCCCTGCCTGTTTCTATACACGAAGTACTGCTGGCACACGGCCAGCTGGTTTCTGTATTGTCTATGCCTGTTTCAGTGCCACGAGCTGCAAGGCGGAGCGGAGTGGCTGCCCCAGGGACCACACGGCCTAACACTGTCACGCCTGGCCCTTCACTGAGTTAGCCGGCCCGGCCCGGCCCGCAGAGACCTGCATCTCATCCTCACCTTCCGCCAGCATCTCATCCTCACCTTCCGCCAGCATCTCTTCTCACTCCCTGCCTCACTCGGTCTGCACCAGCCACCATGGCTTCCTTGCTGTTTCAAGGGTACCAGGCAAGCTGGGCCCTTGAGGCCCTGCCCGTGTGGCTCTCTGCTGGGGCTGCTCTGCAGCAGACAACCACGTGGCTTGCCCATCCAACTCGGGCAGGACCTGCCTGAACCAAACTTCATTTCAAATGGCAATCCTCCCCCGCCTCAAAAAACCCCCACGTATCCACGCCTTCCCTCCACCAATTCTCTTTCTCCATATCACTAATCATCTAATATGACTCATGATTTTCTTTTTTTGTCTGATTTAATCGCTACACATTAGAATATCAGCTCCATGAGGGCAGAATTTTTTTTTTTAATGTTTTGCTCATTATTCCAATGTCTACAACAGTGCCTGGCATACCATAGCAACCCAATAAAGATTTTGTTAAATATGGTTCAAAGAGTAGGTGTGGCACAGCTTGTTAGCCTATGCCCAAATTCAAGATTTCTGTTCTAATCGTTGGGGGTAAAAATCAAATAATTAACAAAAGAGATGGGGGGAAATTAGGATCCATACTTTAAAAGAATCTGAAACACAATATTGGCTTCTAACACATTTCAAATAGAGACAAATACTTCCAAAGCTAAATTTCTCAATTAAAATAATCAAAACACCAGCCTAGAGTTTCAATTAAGTAATAAATATCATATGTGTGCACAATTCAAAACCTGTTTTAAGCTGTAAATCTCCAATTTATTCATATCCTATTAAACAATTTTTAAACTTCAAAAATCAACATCTTATACATTTCTGGTTATTCTATTCCAATAGCCCATTAACGTTGCTTTTCATTATCACCCTTTTAGCTGAAATGACCAGAACTCGAGGAAGAAAAATCCTGTTTTAAAGAAGTAAAGAAATGATATTTGCAAAAAAAAAAAAAAAAAAAATCAACCTACCCTGTGCTAACAAAATTGGCAACTCTAGTTTTTAAAACCAATATTTAAAGAAGAAAAACGCATCCTGCAAGTAAAGTTAAAAATGTTAGAAAGATGGTAACTTTTTTGCCCCACTATCAAAAATACCAAGGAAACCTGAAATCTGTAAGAACTCCATCCAGGTTTTGAATTTATCAAGTAGCAAACCAGCCCTATAGGTAGAGGGTTTAACGAACAGTTTTGATATTTAACAACACTAGCATAAGTGAAATGACTTAGAAGTAAGTGTGTATACAACAGATAAAAACTGCCAACTAAGAATGATTAAGAAAAGCAGTTATCTTAGAAATAAATTGTTTTCATGTCACCAAAAGCTAAGGTTCAGATGAGAAGCTGCAAATTTTCTACACACAGACGTGTTGTTTGGCTGATCAGATGTCTTCTGGTTTTCCTTTCACTTTCAAATGTGATTTAACTACCAGGCACTTTAGTGGTTAAAAGTAACAATTTCGAAAAAGAACTACCTAGGGATAATTCCCAGTCAGCTAAATGACCTGCAGCAAAAAAAAAAAAAAAAAGAAAAAACTATTCTGTGCCTCAGTTTCTTCATCTATAAAATGATGATAACAATACTCCTATCTCATTTAGGATTAAATGAGTTAACATTTGTCATATACTAAGAATAAAGCCCAGAACATACTAAGCACTAGATTTATTTAAATATTTGCCATTATTATTATTCAATCCAGATTTCCAGATTCTCTTGAAATGTTGGTGCTGCGTAGCCTATTGGCTGTCTCCCCTTTCCACAAAATACATCTTCTAAATTGACTCTGATCCTCACTAGAGCCTGTCCAGTCCTTACCAGCATTTATACCCTCTCATCTACCTGAAAAAGGAAAATACGTTCTAAAATCAGAATTTCATTGTGCCCAACCTCCAAGAAGTTGCTTTTATATTCATTAACTTTTTAATCTAACCACTCATCAATATTTAAGCTTCTGCTACAAAGCAATGGGGATCCAAATACATTAAACTACATTAACTATATCTTAGCATTTAAGAGCTTGACCTCCAGAATAAGACAGCCTGGGCTTGAGTGCTGACTTTAATCAAGGACTTCCTTGGTGGTCCAGTGGTTAAGAATCTGCCTGCCAATGCAAGAGGACACAGGTTCAATCCCTGGTCCAAGAAGATTCCCACATGCTGTGGGCAACTCAGCCTGTGAGCCACAGCCGCTGAAGCTGGAGAACCCTGGAGCCTGTGACCCACGACAAGAGAAGTCCACACACCGCAACAAGAGCCCGGTGCACGGCAATGAAGACCCAGCACAGCCAAAAATAAAATTAATCAATTTTAAAAAAAAAGAACCATAGTCAAGTTACCTAGACTCTCCTCTGTACCTCAATTTCCTCACCTGTAAAATGAAGGAAATAACACCTACCTCATCAGGTAAGGAAGAGGAGTAACACCCACAAAGCTCAGAGAGCAGGACCTTGTGTATGGTTGGCACTCACATGCCAGCTTAGAATTTCTTTTAATTAAAAAAAAACTGGTCCCTGAACTGACTGAGGCCACATACAACACCAAGCACATGAGCGTGCAAATTAATGATGTGCTGTGCAGTATTATCGGTGCTATAACAGAAAGCGAGCAGGCTTCCATATAGACGTAAATGACACTGAAGAACCACTTGTTCACATAGCGCTATCCCCTTCCTCTGTGAACAGAGAAGAATCGAAATGGGGTAGGACCAGCCTTCCATTCAGCTAAGACCAGTGGCTGAGTCTGGACCCCACTCGGCCGTGTGGTCTGCAGCTCAAGACTGAGCGTCTCACAGGCCTGCTGAAGGATGGAAAGAACAAATCTCAGACTCCAAAGTTAGCGATTAGAATGGAGTGGGCCTTCCGTATGAGTCCCAATTGTTATTTTCGTAAGCCTTTTGTTTTAGGATAATCTTCCAGAAAAAAACCTGTGATGATATTTGTGAGTTTCCACTCGAGTATTCTTTTTATCCATATTGTTATTTCTGATTGCGAGAAGAAGTAAATAACTTCTAAGCTACCTTTAAAACACGGGGTAACAAAGAGGATGATCATTCTGGGAAAATCAGCACTTAAACGCACTGCAGCGGGTCAATAAGCTAATTTAACGAGTTTGTTCAGATGTGTCACAGTTTAAAGGCTGACTTGAGAAAGAGGCTGCAGGGCGTGTCCAAGACCTCGCCACGTGACCACCTGCACCAGGAGCGCAGCAGGTGTGTGCGCGCTCTCCCCTCCACCTGCACCGCACACCCCGCGGTTTCCTCAATTTCTCTGTTCGCAGAGCCCATCCCAACACAGCTACTTCCTAACCGACCAGAAATAAAAACTGTGGCCCGCAGGCACAGCAGTGGCTGGGCTCTCAAAGGTCAGGCTCTGAGTGGCCATCCAGAAGGCCGTGGGCTGGCAAAGGACAGGGAGGAAAATGTTGGCTCCAAGCCTGCACCCGAGCGCTGCCCAGGCAATTAATTACTTGTCCCGTTCTTTTACGTCTGTCTGACTCCTTGCAGCTGCCTATCAAAAAGGAAAGGCGAAAATATCATTTTAAATAGTACAGAACAGATATTAGGGAACTCAGGATCGCCATATCCAGGCAACAGCTAGAAAAGTACTGAAATAAAGGACAGTATTGTCCCAGGAATCAAACGCAGTTCACATTAACATTCAGAACAATTTTTTTTCTTTTTCAGACCCACTTTTTTAAGAGCTCTCAAAAACCTTCTGTCATGGACATTTCTGGATAGTTTTGAAAGCCTTTTAGAGAAAGAAAAGAGCAACCTCGGAACAGGAGGTTTAGAGTAATTAAGGTGAAAGCTGCTACAGGATCCGCTTGCAGGAAAGAGGGCTGCCCTTGAGCATCGCCTCGGGGCTTCTCTCCGGCACTGAGCTGCTGCCGCTGCCGTAACAACCTTCTCTGACTCAGCACCTAAGAGGCTCCACGGGCAGGGAGGACCAGAAAAAAAGCCATGCATTATTAATAAGAGCCCTGGCATCAAAGCGGAATGAACTGGAAAACAGGAAAGTGTCTGCAGAGGAAGAGAAAGAGGAGCAGAAAGCTTAAGTCATTCTTGCCAGTGTCAGAAAGTCCACCCCAGCACACTGTTCTTCTAAGCTGTCTTTTTGCTTTTAACCCTTAGTTTCAGCCCTAACTCTGATCTCTTTGCGCCCTTTGTCCCTTAGATTCCAAAGGCTTGTTTACATTCTGAGCAGACTTCTCTGTGTTAACTTGCTCCTCTCCGCTTAGACTGGCCACGTGTGAGATCACAGTGAAAACAGACGGCCACAGTACTGTTCTGCAGAAGCCCAAGGAGACGCCACACACAGGCTGGACCCCTTACCATCACCTCCAAGTCAAGAGCTATCTTCAAGAGTGACCTGTGCTCCCAATTCACAACAGGCAAGCCAAGGGTGATAAAATCTATATATTCTTTTTCTTTTTTAGGTGGATGTTCTTATTTTTTATATTTATTTTTAATTGGAGGATAATTGCTTTACAATGTTGTGTTGGTTTCTGCCATACCAGGATCTAAACCAGCCATTAAGTATACTTATACCCCCTTCCCTCTTGAACCTATTTCTTCTTATACCATTTAAGGGCCCCAGGGTCTACCACTGAATGATTAGGCAAGAATGCAGCTGGAACACAGTTCAATGCTAAAAGACAATAACTCCAGTAAATCAAAATTCAATTCCACTTCTCTGGCAAAATATCAAATTAGGACAACTTAGCGCTCCTCTTAGACCAGTGGCTCTCAACCAGGAGTGACTTTGCTCCCCAGGGGATACCTGGCAGTATCTGGAGACATTCTGGGTCGTCACAGCTGGAGGAGGAGGTTGCCAGGGGATCTTACTGAGTAAAAGGCCAGAGATGCTGGTATACATTCCACACTGCACAGAACAGCCCCCAGCAACAAAGAATGACCCAACCCAGCATGTCACTGGTGCAGGTATTGAGAAACTCTGCCTTAGATAAACCATTTAACTTGTCTGTGCCTAAGACTAACACTTATAAGTGTTATAAAACACTTATTTTCTTTTTTTATAGTCAAAGCTATGGTTTTTCCAGCAGTCATGTAGAGATGTGAGAGTTGGATCCTAAAGAAGGCTAAGCACCAAAGAACTGATGCCTTTGAATTGTGGTGCTAGATTAGACTCTTGAGAGTCCCTTGGACTGCAAGGAGATCAAACTGGTCAATCCTAAAGGAAATTAACCTGAATATTCACTGGAAGGTCTGATACTGAAGCTCCAGTACTTCGGCCACCTAGTAAGAGCTGACTCAAGGAAAACACCCTGCTGCTGGGAAAGACTGAGGGCAAAGGGAGAAGTCGGCAGCAGAGGATGAGATGGTTAGAGAGCATCACTGACTCAATGGACATGAACTGAGCTAACTCTGGGAAGAGGACAGAAGGGGCTGGCGTACTCCAGTCCATGGGGTCACCAAGAGCCAGACATGACTTAGCAACTGAAAGAAAACACTTTTAAATTAACCATTAACACTGTTAGACAAAAAGCACACTAGTGATGCTAACTGACTTATATATTCACTTCTAGATTAATCAACAGGTCATATTTCTTTTAAATTCCCTTTGAACTGGACATGTCTTCCTTAAATGGAGCAAAGACTAATACCATCTTTTCTACAAAACAAAGAAAAAACACTTGAGCAAGATTTATATAAACCAGTGTCTGCTTCCAACGATTACTAAGTAGCTACTTCAGACCAGGGATTCCTCGGAGAACAACTAGAAAAGTAAAAAAAAAGAAGAAGAAGAAGTTGAAAACTTCACAAAGTTCCTGAGGTAACCAGGATTCAAGGAGACAAAATCCTGGAAAGGGGAGACTCCCTTGGCAGTGTGAGCCAAGACACTGCAGTTGGTTTGCTCTTCGGGGTATTTGCCAATCCTGGGTACCAAGAACAAGGCTGAAAAAGGAGGCAGACAGTCTGGGCAAAGGACCGAAGACACCATGAAGAGGCAGAGGAATCAGCAGAGCTCCTGGCCGTTATCTCAGATCTAAAGAATAGAGTCTTAAGGGGCCAGGATCCCAGCGAAAAGGACTGCACCAGTTTTCCCTCTAAGAGGTTTGCACAGTAGAATCCCGAAGGTGCACAGGTCAGGGAGGCTAAGAGAGCAGAAAGCCTCTGAAGAGCACAGCTGGGTTTTTATCCATCCCCTGTGCCGAGGATTCAAAGATCAAAGTTCAGGGCACATCGCGAAGGATGGGCCCCGGTAAACAGCCCAGGTTCTCAGCTGAAACTCTGGCAGGGCTGCGACCTAAGGGCAGGTGAACAGAAGTAAACCCCACCCTGGCTGTGGTCAGCTCGGTACCGGCAGGATAATGGGATCAGCTCCCATCTGCTTTGCCTAGCAAATGAAGCGAGCCTTCCAGATGGCAGCCCACCAGGCTCCCCCGTCCCTGGGATTCTCCAGGCAAGAACACTGGAGTGGGTTGCCATTTCCTTCTCCAATGCATGAAAGTGAAAAGTGAAAGTGAAGTTGTTCAGTCCTGTCTGACTCTTAGCAACCACACGGACTGCAGCCTACCAGGCTCCTCCGTCCATGGGATTTTCCAGGCAGGAGTACTGGAGTGGGGTGCCACTGCCTTCTCCGGAGCCTTCTCTAGTCAAGGATAAATCATGTAAGGCCAACTACAATTTTTTACAGACAACAACCAGTTTTCAATCGAAATTACCAGGCATGCCACGAGACAGAACACCAGATGATTGAATATCAAAAGAACCAGAAAAAAAGGAAAAAAAACACACAGGGGGTACAGGTATTGGAGTCATCACTCATGAGTTTTCAAAATAAGTACATTTGAGAAAACAGAGAAAAAAAAAAGTAAGAAAAAAGAGGGGGAGAAAAAAGAATTTCACCATAAATAGGAATCTTTTTTTAGTATAAAAATTCAAAAACTAAGAAATTAAGAATTTACTATGTGAGTTTAATGTTGGATTCAGTTCAGTTCAGTCACTCAGTCATGTCCGACTCTTTGCGACCTCATGAATTGCAGCAGTCCAGGCCTCCCTGTCCATCACCAACTCCCGGAGTTTACTCAGACTCGTGTCCATCGAGTCAGTGATGCCATCCAGCCATCTCATTCTCTGTCATCCCCTTCTCCTCCTGCCCCCAATCCCTCCCAGCATAGATATAGCGAAAAAAAAGGAGAATTAATGAACTAGAAGTCATGACAACTGAAAACATCCAGACTGAAGCTTGCAGAGTAGGGGAAGAGACTAGAAAAATACAAGTTTGAACTGAGCACCAGCCTTAGAAAGTGCCTTAGCAAAGCAGTGTTTATGAACCCACTGGGTATTTTGTGTAGAAATGAACACCGGGGCTGCCTTGGGTATTGAAGATGGTTCCCTGTGATATACAATAAGGTCTTGCTGTTTATCCACTCTCTTATTCTCTATAATAAGTTTGCATCTGCTAATCCCAAGTGCTTATACTCTTAACTTTTTCATCACAAATACATCCATCTACCTATTCATCAATTCATCTTATTTTTTCATGCATTTCCAAGCAAATTACACAGATCAGTATGCTGCTGCTGCTGCTAAGTCACTTCAGTCGTATCCGACTCTTCGCGACTCCATAGACTGCAGCCTACCAGGCTCCTCCATCCATGGGATTTTCCACCCTCTAAATACTTCAGCATACATATCACTAATACGAGATCAATATCGACATAAATATTCCATAAAATGAGCACACGTCACTTGAGTTCTCACAGATGCACATACCTGTGTAACCCACATCCCTATTAAGATAGGGAACATAACCATCACCCTTCAAGTTTCCCTGAGGCCCCCCTAGTCAAGTCCCCATGCCCACTCCCCACTCCCCACTATTTTTCAGAACTGCACTCTAAACATCTTCAAAAGCTTCTAGTGTAAAGGGTCAATCTTAGAAAAGCAATGTTTTAAGGGCAAAAAAATTAAAAGGATATTTTAATTATACAATATTAAATGGAAGCACATTCCTGAAGTTAAATGTATCTATACAAGTAGGAAAGAAAGTGATATCTTTCAATTCCAATAAACTACTTAAAGTGTGATATTAATAATAGCTAATTTACTGCCAGTATTTCTCAATGTGATCATATTTACCTCCAAAGAAGACACACTGATTGCTAAGTCCAACGTATGTAGCCATTATTTAACAACTGTTCTTGTTTTCTAAAATTCTACTTTTATGAATCCAGGGAAGCACAAAGTATTCTAGGGAAGAATCCTTACCATCAGACTTGCATTTTATCTATGATGTACATTCCATGAATATCTGGCTTTCCTTTCCACGTATGACCAAAATGAATTTCCTGTGGCAAGAATTGATTGCTCTCTCTGCTGTAGACTGGAGTTACCTGGCAGTATCTGGCAACCAGTTAATTTAACATAAATTAACAGATTATGCCTGTATTCTGGTCCTGGAATATTATTAGACAGATAGCAGATAAGAGCTGAGCAAGAAGTGATCAAATGGTGCTTGTTGAACCAGGCAAAACTTCCTTGAGGATGAATTATCCTTTTCATTTCTGAGCCTTCCAATAGGCAAGGAAATATGAGTCATTCTGATAAAGGTGAAGGTGCAGTATAAACAGGCCGCTTCAGACGTCGCTACCGTAGGCAGTACCCAATAAAGAATGTTCTGTGCCAGATGGTGAAGTCCGGACTTCCTTTCAGGACTACGACCCGAGAGCCACTTTGCTTCTAGATTTTTTTACCACTTTAAATTAGTATATCAAACTGTACATATCATATGAGGTCAAATATGTTTTTAAAATGTTACACACATACCAAAAAAAAAAAAAGAGAGAGAAAGAGAATAGCACAAAATGTTAATAGCAATTTATCTTTGGGTTGAGATTTTAGGCTGTCTTTATTTTCTTTGTGCTTTGCTGTATCTTCCAGATTTAAACAATGTATTAGTTTTACATTCCAAAATAAATACATACTTAAAAAAATAAAGCAAGCAAAAACTATAGCAGCAACTGACCTGTAACAATCCCCCATCTCAGAAGGTCTAGTTACAGACCTACAATGCCCTTTGTATCTGTTTTCTTTCTGCTTACCTGCATATAGCCTGGTTCTCCCAGCAGCAAACCAGTATGACATCCAACCTACCCCATGTCTGTAAGGGCAACAGGGATTCAACTGTTTTAAACCTATGTCTCCCTGCAATCATGCTTTCTATCTTTGGTGCAGTCCCACCTGCCAAGTTTTTTTTTTGTTTTTTGTTTTTCTAACTTAGTCTGCATTATAAAAAACAATAGGTATGTTGAGTGTGCTTTTTCTATTTATACACAAACCTCTCTCTGCCTCATCCCCCACCAAAACAAGGAAAAAAAAAAATCCTGGTATCATCGTATCACCATCATTCAATGCCATGTTTATGAGACTCCCTGATAAAACCGATGAAAAGTCCCTGGAATTACCAGCCTGAGAATCAGCTCTAGTCTTGGTATCGCAGGGAGACTGAGTCAGCCCTGTAACATCTCCCAGATTCCATTTCCCCATCTGTACAACACAGAGCTGCCGCAGTCACCCTGAACGTCCTCTCTTTCACATTGTGACCCCGTGTCTGTGACTTAGTCCAGAAAACACATCCAAGATTACAGTCTCCCAACAGGCAGACTATCCATCATCGTAGCTGGTTAACATTTATTGGGCATGTTCACCATCACCGAGGACCTTGCTAAGCGCTTCACGGTGAGGTAGGAGGACTACAGGAGGTACAGAATGGTTCAATAAACTTGCCTGAAGTCACAAAACCAGCAGACTGCAGAGGTGGGACAAGAGCTTAGAAGGTGTGACTCCAGAACTCATTGCGGGTTTATATCTCCCGGGGGGCAGGCAGATTCTCCTCCTCCTAAACAGAGCACAGTGGCAGGCGAACCGCCTAACTCTTCCTAAAGGCCTGTGAGAAAGATGACTGACTGGCCATGGAGAGAGAGAGGGAGGCGCAGTGGCGCAAAAGGTGGGGAGAGAGAGGAGAGGACGAATTCTGCACCTCTCTTGCCAGCGCTCTAGGAATTCTCAGCACAAACATCCTGACCAGGCTTGTGGTTAGACATTATCAACAAACAAGCTTCCTTTCCTCACCATCTTCCAAAACCCTGACTGACTGGCCTGTGTTTGTGCTCTGCCATTAGACGGCAGTGCAAACGAGGTTACGGTGCCAGTCTGCCCCCCGGGGCAGGCCTGCAGCTTTGCGGAAAGAACCACTCTGAGCAGGAGGAGGAGCCTGGGGTGCTGTGGGGTGCTGAGACTCTGCAAGGCCGCGGACTGCAGCCCGCCAGGGGATTCTCCAGGCGAGAGCACTGGAGTGCATGGCCATGCCCTCCTCCGGGGGCTCTTCCCCACCCAGGGATCGAACCCAGGCCTCCCACATGGCAGGCGGATTCTTTACCATCTGAGCCACCAGGGAAGCCTGGGGGAAATTCCCCAGTTCCTGGCGTGTTCCTCATACTTAACCCCAGTCACAAGGGAGAGCTGGCGTAATGGGGACAAAGGCACAAAATAATCTCTGTACCTGGAAAATAACTCGAAACCACGTGACAGAAACCCACTGTCAACCTGTCACTTAGTCACATCATTCCATTCGTCAAGAAATGACAGCACAGAGGTGGCCTGATAAGTAAGAAGTCTAAGCTGTTCTTCCTTAAAAAGCAACAGACGGCTTAAGTACACTTTGAAGACCTTAATTTTCACATTAGTTTCCAAAGAGAAGTTCGAAAAGTTTTGATCCTCCGACTTCAAAGTACCCTTTCTAAGTACAAAGAGAGGAATTGTGCCCAGATCAAAAAAGAGGGCTTATCTAGGCTTCACACCTACCGCTTCCGTGGGCCTATTCCAGTAATACAGTCATTTAAGTGTCAGAATTTCCACACAGCTAATGACATCTATTTCTCTTCTTCGAACTATAGAGTTTATACTTCCTCCTCCTAAATCAAAAGGAATGAAAAACGATGACTGGAAAACTCAGTCTCATCAAATTCATCTTCCCCCTCTAGGGGCAGCATCTATGTGCGCCTGACTCTGGGACCCCATGCGCAGCAGCGCACGAGGCTCCTCTCTCCTCCACTATCTCCAGGAGTTTGCTCAAATTCATGTCCACTGGCAGCGGAGGACTGTGCAAGAGCATCAGCTCTAAAGGAAAAGCAGGCTTGGCCTCAGAACAAGTTCTGTGACCTTGAACAGATTCTTTAACCTTGGTCTCCTCATCTCTAAAACATCTATGTCTCATGGAGTTAGAGTGTCGATTAAGAGGGCAATACAGGCAAAACACTTTTAGAAAGGCTCAACAAATGCAGGTGGCACCTCCTGCCACTGTGCCTGGGAGACAGAGAAAGACGGACTGTGAGCTGGGGGACGCGAGCCAGAAACACACGCTACGCCGAGACGGTCGCTTCTGCAAAGCAGGGTTTCTCCAACGGCCCAGCGCCTCAGTCAGAACACACTCAAGAGGGAAAGGGGAGTCATCACAATCACACGGGCCAAGTTCACGTCGCCAGCCTCTAGTTAGCTACGTGTGCGGAGTCTACAGGAAGGAATCAAGAGTAGCTTGTGCGTCAAGACAGAGAAAATAGTCTAACAAGAAATCCAGACAGGTATAGTGACACTGTTTTCAGTATGCAAAACTCAGGTGACATGGTCAAGGCAAATAATTTTTTTCCCAAAAAATATGAATTTACTTATCAAGAAGTTTTATACAGTGCCATCTCCTTTCCCTTTCCTTCTAAAAAATTAAAAAAAAAAAATTTTCAGTCCTAAAGGAAGGCATTAGATGGGGCCAAGCTAAGTGGGACTTCCCAGGTGGCACCATGGCAAAGACTCCACCTGCCAATGCAGGAGATGCAGGTTCCGATCCCGGGGTCAGGAGGCCCCTGGAGAAGGAGATGGCACTGCACTCCAGGATTCCTGCCTGGGAAAGTCCCTGGTGGGCTGCAGTCCACGGGGTCACACAGAGTCAGCCACGGCTGAGCACCGCCACCACTCAGAGCTAGGCAGACGCCCGCACCGGGGACGGGCAGGGAGACACAGAGGGATGTCTGAGCCGAGCAGGATGCGGACACTGCTCTGAATGGAGTGTCAGGGCCAGGAAGGGTGAGAAAAGCATCCTCCAGAGAAGAGGGGATGCCAGGGTGGGGTTCCAGAGTGCACGCAGGGCTGGAGGGAGTAGCCTGGGGCAGGCTGGTAGAGAACCCACCTGGGATGATGAGGGAAGACAGCCCAGCCAAGAGAGAGCGAACTACGTTCAGGGTGAGAAACATGTCCAAACAGGGACTGGACACAGAGGAATACAGGGTTACATGTAGGGGATTAATCAAATAAGTAAACTTTAATAACAGCAAGGAAAACAGGAGTTAGGACTCTCACTGTTAGAGAAAGGAGTTACAAATATGGAAAGAAAAAAACCAAACTAAAATGAACCCTGAGATGTTAGGTTTAAATTGTGGATACTGCTGTGAACTCACCATTTTATACATACACACACACACACACACACACACACACACACACACACACGGAGAAATAAATACAGACGTAGCATGTGGGTGTGTAACAGTGTGTGTATACCTACATATATTCCAGAGCTCTATGCACTGATAAGAAAACCTAGAAGTCACAACACTCCAATAGCAACGAGTGCATCCAGAACCAGGATCTTGGCTTCTAAGAACCCATTCTCCATTAAAAAGCATCATGTTTTAGATAAATAGCTGATTCCAGGTCTGGGATAAAGAAAGCACAAAGTGTGCCTAGAACAAGGTGTTATTCCAGAAAGTAAGGCAGTGCTCGAGAACGAGAGAGACAGGAGGATCGACACCAAGGCAGGGGGCCCCCTGGGCTGCTCAGGACAACTGAGCGTGAATGCAGATGAGAGTAAGCGGAGGAGAGCCACGCGCCCATGCCGATGACACATTCTTCATTAAAAAGCATGGCTTTATATGAACAAATAAATACATGCATGGAGAAGTCTGATGAAGAACAATATTTATATAGTTCTGTTTCCTTTCTTTTCTTTTAAATTCATTAAGGGCCTTCCCACAAAATACATACTGAATACTGAATACAGAGGGAAGAGAGTCACTTTCTGGCAGAAACCCTCCTCAGAAACCTCCTCAGTCGAGGGATCAGAGCAAACATCCTCAGCGATGGGGCAAATCACAGCCCTGTGTCCTCGACACGCATCACGAGGACGTTCACACCACTTCTGCGATTTTACCGCCAGAGATGCAGAACCTGGGTCTAACCACAAGGAAACATCAGACCAAGCAAGAGACAGGCTACAAAAGAGCTGGCTTGTCATCCTCGGAAGTGTCAAGGTCATGAAATGCAAGGAGAAACTGAGGAACTCTTCCAGATTTTCCTGAAGGAGCCTGAGGGAAGGTCACGCGGAACACAGTGGGCGATTCTGAACTGCACCCTTGAGACATAAGGGACATCCCTGGGGCAACTGGCAGAGTTGAACGGGGGTCAGGGACTCGATGGCCACAGGGGTAGAGTATCAGCGCTAATGTTACCGGGTGGACTGTCGTTGGCTGGAATATCCTTCTTTGTTGAAAAACACACTCTGGTATTTGGGAGTGAGGGGACATAATGTCACCAGATGGTCCAAGAAAAAGTCACTGTACCACACAGGCAGCTCTTTTGGAAGCTTGAGATTTCAAAACGTTTTTAAGACCATATTTTTAAAGAATGTCTGTCTGTGCATAACTGAGTCACTCGGCTGTGCAACAGAGATTGGCACAACGTTGCACATCAATCGTACTTCAATAAAAAAGTCTTTTTTTATTTCACGTATTTTTTCGAATTACATCGTCTTACAGTCAGTTCCACTATCAGACTTATTTTGAAAGTACACATTTGTTCCAACACAAGTGACATATTTGGGAACAACCTGAGGATAACTGGAATTTTCTGTTGCTTATGTGCAATTTCGTCCATGAGCGATACCCAGAAAACTAAACTGACTGAATAGACACAAACATCAATCGTACTTCAATAAAAAAGTCTTTTTTTATTTCACGTATTTTTTCGAATTACATCGTCTTACAGTCAGTTCCACTATCAGACTTATTTTGAAAGTACACATTTGTTCCAACACAAGTGACATATTTGGGAACAACCTGAGGATAACTGGAATTTTCTGTTGCTTATGTGCAATTTCGTCCATGAGCGATACCCAGAAAACTACAACTGACTGAATAGACACACACCTATGTCTAACATCTGCCAGCGACCTCAGTTCATCTTGAGCGAGCATCCCATACACACGGGATGTTACAACATCCAGTGCTCTTTCAGCACACTTCACAGGAACTCTGGAGTTGCAATTCTTCAGATTGCCCACTTCCACCAGCAAATTTCAGGTCTTTTTCAAAATAAAGTGCCCTATTTTTTGCTGTTTCTTAACCATTTAACATGTGTAAAACTGTGCTGGTTTCATTAGGTCCCATATTTTTTCGTTAATACGACACTAACTTAGTTTTTAAGTGTTCTGTGCCTAACCCCATCTTGCCCACAAGCCCTATGGTTTTTATTCAACAGTTTTGTACAGCACAGTGATTTTTAGGAACTAACTGCATTTGATATAATCATCTTTACCAAAAGGAATAAATTGCATGACATCAGTGGTGTTCCCCTTCTGTACCTATAGGAATGGGGAAAAAAGACGGTGGAGAAAGAAAGTTTGGTCACTGTTGACAAACTGGAGAAAAAAACATCATACTGGAGAAAAACAATCAAGTACAAGTAGGGTTTTTCTATGTATCTTTTACTTATTTATTTAGTTGGCTGCACTGGGCCTCAGTAGCAGCATGTGGGATCTAGCTCCCCAAACAGGGATTGAACCAAGACCCCCTTCATTAATGAAGAGTGCAAAGTCTTAGCCACTGGACCACCAGGGAAGTCCATTAATAGGTTTTTAAGGAAGATTTTATTTCTGTTTTGTAGAACCCAATCAAAGGAGATATAAATATTACACTTTCCCATTAGCCACATTAAAACATTTAATAACATTTGAGGTCCTTCCATTTTAACTTTATTAATAGTGTTTACGAATGAGACTAAACTGATGTGACGTCACAAAGGCTAGAACCTCCCATCAAGTTTTCCACATGTTTTCTTCAGAGGTTTCAAGAGTCACCTGCCAGAAATAATCTTATATAAAGACGCTATGTTTAGTTAAAATGAGAGAAACAGAACTAACCAGGAAGATATTACAGCAAAGAGATGGTACAAGATTATTCCAACACAAACATTCAAAGCGTTCATTTAACTGAAGCCACCCTTAAACGTCAATTCTCTCAGCCTAGCAACTCCTAAGGTATAAAAATTTTAAATATCTGTTTGTGTATATAAAGAGAAGGAAACAATGAAATGAAAACACTTGGGATGAAAAGATGATTATGAACACATTACTCCTTTATCATCCTTCAGTTCAGTTCAGTCGCTCAGTTGTGTCCGACTCTTTGCGACCCCATGAAATGCAGCACGCCAGGCCTCCCCGTCCATCACCAACTCCCAGAGTTCACTCAGGTTCATGTCCATTGAGTCCGTGATGCCATCCACCCATCTCATCCTCTGTCGTCCCCTTCTCCTCCTGTCCCCAATCCCTCCCAGTATCAGAGTCTTTTCCAGTGAGTCAACTCTTCGCATGAGGTGGCCAAAGTACTGTTTCAGCTTTAGCATCATTCCTTCCAAAGAAATCCCAGGGCTGATCTCCTTCAGAATGGACTGGTTGGATCTCCTTGCAGTCCAAGGGACTCTCAAGAGTCTTCTCCAACACCACAGTTCAAAAGCATCAATTCTTCAGCGCTCAGCCTTCTTCATAGTCCAACTCTCACATACATACATGACTACTGGAAAAACCTTAGTCGGCAAAGTAATGTCTCTGCTTTTGAATATGCTCTCTAGGTTGGTCATAACTTTTCTTCCAAGGAGTAAGAGTCTTTTAATTTCATGGCTGCAGTCACCACCTGCATTGATTTTGGAGCCTCCCAAAATAAAGTCTGACACTGTTTCCACTGTTTCCCCATCTATTTCCCATGAAGTGATGGGACCAGATGCCATGATCTTCGTTTTCTGAACATTGAGCCTTAAGCCAACTTTTTCACGCTCCTTAAAGCTGATTAAATAGCTCAAAAATATTGCTCAACAGAACAAGGGTGGTAACATTTGTTAGATCCTAAAAAACATGATTCATTCTGGAATGCTTCTGATGACACAAGCTTACTAAAATAATCTACTGGTGAGTTTGTTCAAAATTCACAATGAAGAGTCAGTTTTTCACAGAAACAACATAACCCAAAACTATGGTTTCACCTATGCTGACTGTTTTACTCTTTTAATGACAGAACTAATAATATAATAATACAATTAAATCAGTGGTGGTGTTCGTGTGTGGTTACTGGGGAATGTTACTAAACACAAATCACAAAAACTGTGCCAACACAAGTCCTAAAAGTAGTATTTTTGCCATTCATTCCTTTGCAAGGTTGGCACCCAGCTTTGGTCAAGTTCAGTTCAGTCGCTCAGTCATGTCTGTCTCTTCACGACCCCATGAAATGCAACATGCCAGGCGTCCCTGTCCATCACCAACTCCTGGAGTTCACTCAAATTCATGTCCATTGAGGCGGTGATGCCATCCAGCCATCTCATCCTCTGTCATCCCCTTCTCCTCCTGCCCCCAATCTCTCCCAGCATCAGAGTCTTTTCCAATGAGTCAACTCTTCGCATGAGGTGGCCAAAGTATTTGAGTCGCAGCTTCAGCATCAGTCCTTCCAATGAACACCTAGGACTGACCTCCTTTAGGATGGACTGGTTGGATCTCCTTGCAGTCCAAGGGACTCTCAAGAGTCTTCTCCAACACCTCAGTTCAAAAGCATCAGTTCTTCGGCACTCAGCTTTCTTCACAGTCCAACTCTCACATCCATACACGACCACTGGAAAAACCATAGCCTTGACTAGACGGACCTTTGTTGGCAAAGTAATATCTCTGCTTTTCAGTATGCTATCTAGGTTGGTCATAGGCTTCCCTGGTGGCTCAGAGGATAAAGCATCTGCCTGCAATGCAGGAGACTCAGGTTCGATCCCTGGGTTTGCTTCTCCCTGGAGAAGCAAATGGCAACGCACTCCAGTATTCTTGCCTGGAGAATCCCATGGACAGAGGAGCTGGTGGGCTACAGTCCACGGGGTCTCAAAGAGTCGGACACGACTGAGCGACTTCACACACACACAGGTTGGTCATAACTTTCTTTCCAAGGAGTAAGCGTCTTTTAATTTCATGGCTGCAATCACCATCTGCAGTGATTTTGGAGCCCCAAGAAAAGTCTGACACTGTTTCCACTGTTTCCCCATTTATTTCCCATTAAGCCAACCCAAAAAGTAACTCTTACCTAAAGTTACTTTCCCACAGTGCCAAATGAAATTCAATTAAATCCAAACCTTCTAATTCACACAGACCTAAAGATTTCTGGATACTTAAAAGTAGAATGAAAAAGCCAGGCATGCTGAGTCAACAACGAAACAGAAAAATCAAGCCAATACCAAAACCAAATGTTTCGCTTCCTCCCACTCACATTCACACACTCTCTTTCCCTCCCTCTGGGATTCCAGTTGTCCCTTGCAGACAAAGCAAATGATAGGTGCCAGCCTAACACAAGTCAGCTCAAAAATAACCTTAGCAACAGAGGCAAGGTTATTTCCACCTTCCACCAGTCAGCAAGACTAGCTGCTTAGGAGTAACAGACTTGCTTTTCATACCAACCATATGGACTTCCAATTTCAGAAAGTATTCCTTCCTTATCGCTCCTCGGAAGAAGTAAAATATAAAACAATTTCTCATTGCCTAGGCAAAAACCACCTCTCAAATTAAATACTGATGCACATACTCAAGACAAAAAGTATAGCTTTGATCACAAATTTGAAAACACTAAAACCACTAACCTAAATATTTTTCTAATTCAAAATTAGAAACAATGCCCCCAGCAATATACAAGAAACTGTATCTACTTCTTCCTAAATCAGGACTGAGTGTTTTCCTGTTTATCGATTTTTATTTTATCTTCATTTTTTTGGCCATGCCATGTGATTTGCAGGATCTTGGTTCCCCAACCAGGGATTGAACCCAGGCCTACAGCAGTTAAAGTGCTGAGTCTTTACCACTGAACTGCCAGGGAATTCCCTGTTTATCATTTTTTCATCTAGATTTCAAGTTAAGGAACAAGACAAACCATTAATACATTCATTTGTGATTTGCAAGTTCGAAGCATTATCCTATACATACTATGTAGATACAAAGCACCTCAAAGGGTTAAAATCCATATTGAATCTCAAATAGGTAAAACATTAGAACCCCTACTTGTCATCTGCCCACAAACCAGCACCCACCCACACCCCTCATCTCAAAATCAAACATCTGACTGAACTGGGCAAATTAATCTGCAACTGAGCTAGGAATCATACTTTCTATTACAATTACTATCTTTATAAATCCATTGTGTTTTCATTTGATCCTTTTTAATTCTTCACCTTGAAGTCTTAATAGCACAACATGCCCAAATGAGCAGAGAATCAGCTAATTGTACTTTTCAGGACCTCAGATCTGTCCACCTCCACCTTACTTGATCAATTTAACAAGTAGTATTTATTGAAAACCTACTTCCCTGATGGCTCAGACAGTAAGGAATCTGCCTGCAATGTTAAGAGACTCAGGTTCGATCCGTGGGTCGGGAAGATCCCCTGGAGGAGGGTATAGCAACCCACTGCAGTTTTCTTGTTTGGAGGACTCCATGAGCGGGTTACAGTTGTTGGGGCTGCAGAGCATCGGACACGACTGAGCAGCTAACACTACGGTGTGCCAAACCAACACTCTAGGAAGGGATACAACAGCGAACAGGAAAGATGAGGCCCACGCATCTGACACTGAATTACAGATCCAAGGACAGGCAGGAGGAGTATTTGCGCCAGCCAGAGAAACACTTAAGGGAAGAGCCTAGTCTATGCTGGAAACCAGGCAGGAAGTCCATGGGGCGGGAGGGGAGAAGAGGCATAACTGAAGCTGAAGAGGAAGGTAGAGGCCAGACCACAAAAATTTTTCTAAGCTGCCATAGGGAGACTGAACTGTATCCTGAAAGCCACTGAAAGGTAGAAGACAGACTGATTTGATAAGGACCTGACAAATGCTCTCCGAGAACTTTCTCTATAGGGCACTGAGAAAGTACCAGACTTCTGTTCTAAAACTGATACTTCCAGGTGGAAAGGAAGAGGCCTCAGCATATAAACACATCCCCCCTCTGCTGGTCGAGAGCATCTAGAAACTTCATTAGTAAGAAACTTCAGTCACTGCTCCCCACTACCGACAGGACTCTGTTCAGGAGATAAACATCAGAAACATTCCATGTTTAAATCTAAACACCCCCGGGGGCTCCAGGGGAAAGAATCTACCTGCAATGCAGGAGGTGCAGTCTCGATCCGGGCTCAGGAAGATCCCCTGGAGCAAGAAATGGCAACCCACTCCAGGATTCTTGCCTGGGAAATCTCTTGAACACAGGAGCCTGGCGGGGCTACAGTCCATGGGGTCACAAAAGAGTCTGGTGTGACTCAGTCACTAAAGAATAACAAATATAAACACCACCAAAAACAGGTATGGGGGTGGGGTGGTGGGAGGGGAGGGGAAGGTGTTAAGAAATGACATGTGTCTTTCTTCACGAATTTCTTTAAAAATTTTGCTGCCTTAAATATCTACAATAAAACATATCCACTATTATTCTTGGCAATTAAGGAATGTTAACATCAACTGACCCTCAATTTAACACATCCTCTGGGAATATAAAAATCACTCAAAATTCTGAAAAGCTTTTACTAAAATGAAGCCATGCTCCCTTGTTGAAGACTTAAAAGTAACAGAGCTGTGGTGTTCAGATTATTCATCACTGTATCCCCAGACCTAGCACACAGTAAGGAGTTAACACAGAGATTAAGTTAGCTTTAAGAAAACAGCCAAATCAAACAAATGCAAAAGTCAAATGAACGCCAAGTCAAGTTTGTAAATTTCTTCTTTTATTACAGGCTCTAAAACGCAAAAATTTCCCAAGAACCCGCCTGTTTTAAGTCACTATCATTATCACTCACATTTGGATAAGTATACTGGAAACTCAGCTGATACCAGGAAAAAAAATAAAATAAAAGTGCCCAATTCTACTATGTCACTGTTGCAGAAGTCCAGCAGGTTTTACATGTTAGACTCTTCTATTTCCTCATTCTTTAACATTCTCTTCATTTTCTGATATTATAAAGAAAATCAGAAAGAAAGAAGTCACGTGTTCCTATCACACTCTCCTAGTCAGCCAGGCCACCCTCCTGGCAGGTAGTTCGTCACCACCGCCTGCCATCCTGTGCCTGTACGGGGGACTGGGGAAACAGTGCTCTCCTGAATAAAGATTTATTGGTATTCAAACAATCAGAAGGAAAAAAAAAAAATCACACTTAACCTCAAACTCAAAGCCATGCATTACCACGGCTCTAAGCATCACCACGTATTCAACAGCAAAGCATGAAAAGTGCTGGTTAATCCAGATCAGAGGCCAACAAAATGCCAAGCGATATTTACTTTTCAGTGTCATCAAAATCAACATACGCTTTCATTTCTGAATGGAAGAAAGAGTGAGCCCAGTGTTTCATGGACTATGCTTATCAATCTATAATACTTTCTGAATTTCTCTTCTAAATCTTATGTTTAACCACAAAACTATACTGTCCCCAACACCAAAGTTTTGGTGTTCTAATATCTGGCCCTGTCTTACATGGATTTTTGGAGAACTGCAATTCGAAACAGAAAATACTTAAATGCAAGTGACATTTCAGTCCTACTGAGCAAAATAATCAACAAATATCAGAAAGATTTAGATGCCCCCCCCCCTTATCAGAAGTGCCATACGACTCTTCAAATACTTGAAATATCGAATGGAATCTGCCTAGCGAGTCAACTTCAGCAAAGAGAGTAATCATTTTAAAGACCAAGAATCAGAAATCAAGAATCAAAGATCAAACTTAAATGACAGGGAGAAAAGAAAGTAAGAGACAGATAAACCAAAAAATCTTGCCTCCTGCTTTCTCAAAAATCAGCTCCATTGCTCGTGAAAGGTTTCCATAAGTTACTGACAGGCTGCCTATGGAAACCTTTCCCGAGCAAAAAATAAAGAAATGAAAAAGAAATGGGTACAATGTAGGGAGCAAAAGTTAAGTCATAAAACCGACCAAGTAGTATATTTTTTAAAGTAAAAAGGAAAAATATAAGTAAACTGAATCTCATTAAAGTTAAAAGCTTTTGCGTATTAAATGACACCTACCAATAGAATGCAAAGACAACACACAGGATGGGAGAAAATATTTGTAAATCATGTATCTGTAATGGTTTAATATTTTAACAATATAAAGAGCTCCTAACAATAGACAATCCAATGTAAGGAGGGTAAAAGGGAAAAAAAAAAGAGTAAAAGGAAAAATAAATAAATAAACAAAAAGGGTCAGGGAACCTGAACAGACCTTTCACCAAACAAGATATACAAATAGCCAATAAAAACATGCAAAGATGCTCAACCTCATTACTCACTAAGGAAATTCAAAGCAAAACTACCTCAAGCTACCATTTCACACCTGTGGGGATGTCCTACACTTAACAAAATACACACTCAGAAAGTAAGTGTTGTCTGCAAGACTGGAGAAACGGGAGACCTCACATGTTGCTGGTGGAAACACAAAAGGGCGCCGGCACTGTGCAAAGTCCGCAAAGAATGGGACAGAATTACCGTTGTATGTTACTGTTTACTCGCTATGTCACGTCCAACTCTTTTGCGACCATGGAATGTAACCCACCAGGCTCCTCTGTCCATGGAATTTTCCAGGCAAGAATACTGGAGTGAGTTGCCATTTCTAACTCCGGGGGCTCTCCCTGACCCAGGGATCAAACCCACATCTCTTGCTTGGCAGGCAGATTCTTTACCACAGAGCCACCTGGGAAGCCCTAGAATTACCATATGACCCAGCCATTCCATTCCCAGGTAAATACTCCAAGAACTGAAAGCAGATACGTGTGCGCCAACATCTGCAGCAGTGCTATTTACAACCGCCAAAAGGTGGAAGCAACTCGAGTGTTTATCAACAGATGAGAGAACAAAATGGGGGTATACACATGAAGGAACAGCATTCACACACAAAAAGAATACAGTTCTGACACATGCCACGCTAGGAGTGAAGCGCACAAACATTCTGCCAAGCGAACAGGGAAGACACTAAGGGACAAATATCTGATGATTCCACTTAGACGAGGCACCTGGAGCAGTCACAGTCACGGCAGGTCAGCAGCTGGGGGGTGGGCCAGCGGATGAAGAGTCATTGCTTAATGCGAAGCGAATTTGGGGCAACAGAAATTTTTGGAAACAGTGGTCCCAGTTGCTTAACATTGTGCATGCAATTAACGCCACTGAATTGCGCATCTAAATTACCGAAATCCCAGGCAAATTTCATGTCAGAAATATTTTACCACAAGAACTAGCAAGGGGAAAAAAAGAGGACAGAGTTGTTTCGGGCAAAGCGACTACCAAAATCACAAAATCACTGAATAATTTAAATTGGTGTCTCTTCTCAAACTCCCTCCCCTCAACCCTGTTAAAACTCAAAATAAGGATTAACTGAAGAAGCAACTCTTTCCCCAGGTTAAACGCAATCCAACAACCAAGAGGCTAGTTTGACCACGCAGCAGTTGCTCCATTCATTTCAATTAATATTTAAGTGCATCTAGTATGCTAAGCACAAGGACAGGACAGCCCAGAGAACCTCCCTACCGTGACTCCATAGATTATGAAGATATGGATAACTTCTCTTTAGAAGTTAAATGATTAAATGGGTTTATTTAAAATACAAAGAATTACAATAGTACATCAAGAATCCTGAGGTCAGTCTACTGTCACCTCTGGCCCACCTGGTTCAACTTTCCTAAACTGGCAATTGTTTTTCTTTTTCCCATTTTTCTGCAAGAGAATAAAAGATTATTTTTTTTAAACTACACAATCAAGACCACAGTACAACATTTAAGAAAATACTATTTTCTGACCTGTAAAAGCCAACAGTCTACCCATCAGAAAACACTGATAAACATCACAATCGTGAGTATAACAAGCTTAGTGCTTAAAAAGCACACCTCCTCACAATGGGGCAACTAGCAGGTCCATGAGTTTAAAAAAAAAAAAAAAATACTGTTTTTCCATCTTTCCAAGTATACAGTTGTTCAACACCTGAAAATTAAGCAAAAAGTTTAAGTGTCTATTAATCATATTTTTAGGACCACTTGGAGTGAAAAAAAATTCCTTCTCCATGGATATTTGAATGTTTTACAGCTCTTTAATAAAAACAATAAACTGCTGTGCTCACTAGCACACCTCTAAGTTAAGTTTTAAAGCACGACACTGAACTTTCCTACAATCTACACGTTCCTGTACGTGACACTCCACAACATTTTTCATCATTATAATCACGCTACTAATCGCCTCAGAGAACTGTTCATAATTGATGATGGTAACTAAGGTACTTCAGAACAATGACCAGCTTTCCTTCTAGTCATGGCAAAGGACCTGGGTATCTCTGTCACCTGGGAAGGAGGCGGAACACTACTTATAGACTAATAATTACTCACTCAAACTAACAAAAGGGGTGGGAAGGGGCGGAATCTGAGAAGAGACACCACTTTAAATTATTCAGTGTGATCCCAGGCTTGGGATCAGCAGGAGGTATGAATGCTCTTAGCTATAAGCCACAATATTAAAAAGAATTACTGGGTCAAAATGTGATATTCATTTTTCATTTAACATCCAATTACCTAGAGGACTGAAGATGGAGCAGAAGCTAATGAGTCCAGGGCTCCATTTCATGTTTAAAAGCAAAAGTGTGAAGCTAGAGGGGAAAAAAACTGATTTAGCAGATTAAAACTTAAAAGGATTACCCAGGGGACAAAAAGGGGGAAAAGAAAGAAGATTAAAAAAAAAAGCTGTAACATCCCAAAGGTATTTCCATAGAATTCTTTAGGGTTTCTTCCCTTTGACCATTCTTTGTCACAATGATTTCAAAGACAGACTTTGGTGCAGACATTTCTAAGTCTTATTTTCAGGGCAGATTGTCCTCATGATGGTTACACACTTATAACCATGTCTGATGGTTACACACTGACACTTCACAGAATTTCACTAAAGGTGAGAAACCAAGTGAATGAGGTCTGAATTTTTTAATTAATAAATGGGGTGTCTTTACTTGACAGAACTCATTATTCCTTCCCCTAAAAGGTTCAACTCACACTTGCTCAGACCTATGGAACTTCGGGTCCAAGAGGGACCCTGGCATCTGTACTTAAGTCCACTGCTTCAGTTTAGATGGGAAAACTGAAATAAAGGCTTCTATCTAGCTACTGGCCAAGTCGGACTGACACCCCACCCTCCTCTGAGTTTAGCACTAGCATTAGGCCAAGAGGACATCCCCTATGGTTATAACAGAATATAACAATTCTGAGCCTACCCACTGTTGTGCCGAGCCCCTTTCCATGCAATTCTCACAGCAACCCTGAGGAAGATGGTATACTCCACTGGGCAGATGAGAAAACTGAAAATAGTTTGCCCGCTCAGTTGGAGTTGACTCAAATCCAGGTCTGATTGATGTCGAACAGTTAACTCCAGTACTAGTCAAGTCTGACTCTTTGTGACTCCATGGGCTGTACCCGCCAGTCCCCTCTGTCCATGGAATTCTCCAGGCCAGAATACTGGAGCGGGTAGCCGTGCCCTTCTCCAGGGGATCTTCCCAACCCAGGGATCAAACCCGGGTCTCCTTCATCGGAGGCAGATTCTTTGCTGTCTGAGCCTCTAGTTCACCTTCATCCTATGGCCCTTACCTTGGCCTAGAGGGTCCTTTGCGGCCTGACTCATACCGTCTTTCTAAGCTCACTTCCTACCACTTCCCTCATTATAAAAATCCGTCAACCTTCACTAGGGGCTCTGCCTCAGGGCCTTCACACAGGCGTAACACCCCATCACCACCCTAATCTCCAGACCTGCCAGGGGCCAGTCCTACCCTTCAAGTCAAATATTACCTCTTTATTGAAGCTTTCCCTAACCACTCAGTCTAAAACAGACCCCCCAGTTACTCCTACCACTATCCAAAAATATCTTGAATAGTGGCCATCTCCCCAACAGAATAAAGGCACCACAAAGGGGAAAAACGCCCCACGAGAAGGAAAGCGCCAGGACGGCAGAGACGTTCCGCCTCACTCGCTTCTAGACTGCCCAGTACCCACCAGGATGGCAGAAACGTTCCGCCTTACTCGCTTCTAGACTGCCCAGTACCCACCAGGATGGCAGAAACGTTCCGCCTCACTCGCTTCTAGACTGCCCAGTACCCACCAGGACGGCAGAAACGTTCCGCCTTACTCGCTTCTAGACTGCCCAGTACCCACCAGGATGGCAGAAACGTTCCGCCTCACTCGCTTCTAGACTGCCCAGGACCCACCAGGATGGCAGAGACGTTCCGCCTTACTCGCTTCTAGACTGCCCAGGACCCACCAGGATGGCAGAAACGTTCCGCCTTACTCACTTCTAGACTGCCCAGTACCCACCAGGATGGCAGAAACGTTCCGCCTTACTCGCTTCTAGACTGCCCAGTACCCAAGAGTACCTGACAAGAGGGGCGGCAATCAAAAAACACTACTTATTCAATCAGTGAATGAATGCCTGTATCTGAACCTCCACCTCATTAACAGCTAGTATCACAGAATTTAGAAGTTGATTAGCTGGTTGTGGTGGTTTACTTGCTAAATCATGTCCGATTCTTGCAACCCTATGGACTGTAGCCTGCCAGGCTCTTCTCTCCATGAGATTCTCCAGGCAAGAATACTAGAGTGGGTTGCCATTTTCTTCTCCAGCGGATCTTTCCAACCGGGGAATCGAACCTGGCTCTCTGCATCGCAGGCAGTTTCTTTACTGACTGAGCTACAAGGGAGGCATCCATTGATTACGTACTATCTTCAATTTTTCTCTAGGTGTTTCTCATGATTAACCTTATCTTTTCAATCGAAGGGTATGTGCCTCAGGGATATTTTGTAATTCTCACCTTTGGACAAGTTAATGACTCAATCTGGGCTTATAAAGAAGTCAAAAGTCTAGAAACTAAAGAATAACAAACCAGTCCATCCTAAAGGAAATCAGCCCTAAAGATTCACTGGAAGGACTGATGTTGAAGCTGAAATACAATACTTTGGCCATCTGATGCGAAGAACTGACTCATCTGAAAAGATGCTGGGAAAGACTGCAGGCGGGAGAGGAAGGGGACGACAGAGGATGACATGGTTGGACGGCATCACTGACTCAATGGACATGAGTGTGAGTAAACTCCGGGAGTTGGTGATGGACCGGGAGGCCTGGTGTGCTGCAGTCCATGAGGTCACGAAGAGCTGAACGTGACTGAGCGACTGAACTGAACGGAACTGAAGGCGTAACTGCTCTTTCGCCGGCAGTGTACACAGGCCTGCCTCTTTCCATCTCCTTGAACTTCTTTGAAGCCAACACCTAATCTGTTTGCTTCTGTTTAACCTTCTGCTTCTGACTAACCTTCAGCTCCGGGAGTTGGTGATGGGCAGGGAGGCCTGGCACGCTGCCGTCCATGGGGGTCGCAAAGGGCCAGACATGACTGAGTGACTGAACTGAGCCGAACCTTCATCTGGACCAATGTTAACCGCTGGTCCTCTCTCTCCTTGTCTGGCAGGCCTCTGCAGCATCACGGTGCCTGCCTGCTTCTCGCTTGCTGAAGTTCTGTTTGCTTTGTTGTGTAGCTGGATGTGCACAACGTACCTTCCATGATCTAAAAAGCTGCTGGGACTTCTGTGGTGGTCCAGTGACTAAAACTTTGCCTCCCAATGCCGAGGATGCGGGTTCGACCGCTGGCTGGGGAGCTAAGATGATCCCACATGCCTCATGGCCAAACAACCGAAAAGTAAAACAGAAGCAAGGTTGTAACAAATTCAATGAAGACTTTAAGAATGGTCCACACCAGAAAAATCTTTAAAAAAGTAAAAGCTACAAAATTAGTGTTAAGTCACTCAGTTGTGTCCAACTCTCTTGTGACCCCACAGACTATAGCCTGCCAGGCTCCTCTGTCCATGGGATTCTCCAGGCAATGATACTGGAGTGGGTAGCCATTCCCTTTCTCCAAGGGAGCCTTCTCTACCCAAGGATCAAACCCAGGTCTCCTACGTTGCAGGCAGATTCTTACGGAAGCAAGTAAGTCAGAGCACTTCAGCTTCTGTGGCTTAGGTTTTCCACAGTCTTGGAGAGCTCTAAAGAGTCATGGCCACACAAGGAGACCCTCCTTCCTGCCATATTATAGGCAGCTCCCACGGGCCTGTCAAGCTCACTGGGGGAAATGTCAGGGTCAGGGCAGAATTAGCTACTGGTTGGAGTACTGAGGCCCTGGAATGGCAACTGATACTGTCTGACCACTGCTTCCCAAGTCTGTCTGGGACCAGCACATTTTCACTGTTCAAGAGACTTCAACTTCAAACCTAAGACTTTGTTCCCAACATAGCAAACTTCTGCAGGAAGACACAAAACATCACCAAAATCCTGGTCAAACCTGCTGCTGTCCAGTTTTACAACCTCAATCTTCTCTCCAAATGTGCTTTCCTTCTAAGAAGACTGATACAATGTAATACTCAGAGGAAATATCTGAGTGAGACAGCAAGTGGGGAGAAGCAGGTCCTTTAACAGGGTGGTGCCTTTTAATTCTCTCAATAACCCACATTCACTGTGCCTATTTCACTCCAGAAAAGCTCAGAAACTAAGTGCACCCAAGCATTTTGAGGCCACTTGCATGTGAGGAAGAACAACAATTTTCATACTACACTGGGGAGGGGATCTGAAATTTTCCTGGGGTTACTAGAAAAGGTTGCATTTGATCATATAAAACATGTATCTTACTTAGAATCTTAGGTCCAAATCTCATATAGAATGTGCATGAATTATCAACTTTCTATACAAGAAAACTCACTAGAAGTTTGGCTAAGACGCAGTTCTAGCTTTTCAAACAGCTTCGTTTTGTGGCCAAGGATAAGATCAAAGAATCAAGGGAATTTGCTCAAGGTCATCTGGTCAAATAGGTGGGACTGAAATGACCGATTTCTGCCTTCCAAAAGCCAACCATACATCAAACTTGTCTTGGAACTAAGCAGGCCCAAAGGGAAAAATCACTCCTCCTTTCCTTCTCTCAACAATCAAAAGCAAAATTAAACAGAGGAACTTTAATAAAATGTCCTCAGTATATAGACCACTGCTCGAACAATGCACAGGCATGTCTCAAAATCAGTAACTGAAACGATTCGCAAACGTGAGTAACTGCTGTAACAACCTTCCCATGTGACAGCACCATAAACTTCGTAAGAGTTTAAAAAATCAGCCCTTCAAATGTACATCCATAAATAGTTCACTTATCTTCTAAAAGACCTGGTCAGACTGGAACAGAGGTACTCTGAGCTCTTGGGTTTTTTCCTAAGCTAAAAGATCATAAATAAGTCCAAAGTTCTCTTCAGAATTCTGAAAGGAACAGGGATATTTCAACAGTGAATGTGAAACAATTGATGAAATCAACAGTACCCGCTCGGGCTGTAGAGGGCAGGGGGCCACAGAGAAGAGGCACCTACGCACCTTCATAACCGCATTCCTCTCCTCTTTCTTCTTCAAAACCCCCACCGCCTGGACACTTCTGCTCCATCCTTTTCATTTCTACTTTTAAGCTGCTGATGTTAAAAACACTACTTTTGATTTAATAACAAAAACATAATGGCCAACAAAGCCGTATTTTTAAATTACTTAAACCGGATCAGCATGGGGATATCAAAGTAGCCAAGAGCACTCTGTATTTGTTACAAACACATTATAGCCCTATTTCAGTGATCCTCCTCACATCCAATTTTCTAAGTCAAATGGTACCAGGACCCCATTTCAGATGACCTCCCCCAAAAGCCCAGGAAAATTTCCCTTCACTCTCAGACTATATGAGTCACTGATATTGAGAGCCAGCGTTAGAGCTCAAAAATATCAACCATAGTTACACTGAAACTGTAGCTGGGCTATATTGCATGTGAGCAACTTTAAAATATTTATAACTAATGTGATTTTTCTCACATCTCAAATTCAAGTCTGCCTATTTCCAAGTACAGCTGTAACACACTCTTGGATTAAGGACTTTCCTTTAGCCCTTGAGCACAACGTAGCCATAGGGTATACAAAGCAAACCAAAAGCAGGCCTGGAAACAGTTAAACGTGGAAGGAAATACAAGTCTTATACTTCCCGTTATGCCAGAACACAGAACTGTCATTAGTTGAAAATATATTAGGTTGAGCTGTATCAAACTGCCGACATACAACTGGTTTTGACCTGCAAAAATGGACATTTCACATGAATATCATCTGTTATTTTCTAAGCTCATTTTAATAATTGTCTCAAATAAGGTCTTCACAGCCCAAGGCATATAAAAAGCTTCTCTTTCTCTAGTTTGCCTTAACCTTTTGAAAAGATTTGCCACTCTCTGTCCAAAGCAGCTGGGCTATATTGCATGTGAGCAACTTTAAAATATTTATAACTAATGTGATTTTTCTCACATCTCAAATTCAAGTCTGCCTATTTCCAAGTACAGCTGTAACACACTCTTGGATTAAGGACTTTCCTTTAGCCCTTGAGCACAACGTAGCCATAGGGTATACAAAGCAAACCAAAAGCAGGCCTGGAAACAGTTAAACGTGGAAGGAAATACAAGTCTTATACTTCCCGTTATGCCAGAACACAGAACTGTCATTAGTTGAAAATATATTAGGTTGAGCTGTATCAAACTGCCGACATACAACTGGTTTTGACCTGCAAAAATGGACATTTCACATGAATATCATCTGTTATTTTCTAAGCTCATTTTAATAATTGTCTCAAATAAGGTCTTCACAGCCCAAGGCATATAAAAAGCTTCTCTTTCTCTAGTTTGCCTTAACCTTTTGAAAAGATTTGCCACTCTCTGTCCAAAGCTGATTTTAAAAAATTAAGTTGGTTAACAGGTAAGCCAAGATAAAGAAAACTACCAAACTCCTCAATGGGAGAACCTGAAAACCACTCCACATCCTTCCCACCACTTCCCTTTTCCAACTAACAGAAGTTGAATCCTAAGTTGAT
This sequence comes from Madoqua kirkii, assembly GCA_006408675.1. Classification (NCBI taxonomy): domain Eukaryota; kingdom Metazoa; phylum Chordata; class Mammalia; order Artiodactyla; family Bovidae; genus Madoqua; species Madoqua kirkii. The sequence goes on from SJYC01063159.1 coordinate 75,556, forward strand.
CTGCCCTTTAGAAGACTTACACTTAAGGAGAAATTAGTGACTATTTCAGTGATTTCCATCTTTTTCAGTTACCAGTGAGCTAGGAATTGAAGTGTGGTAGAGCCCACTGCTTTACACTGGAGTTCCACTGACCTAAAAATCTACCTCTGAAGAATTTTAATGAAGTTAAGTTCCATTTTGTTTCAGAATCCTACTTCTAATCTCTCTAATCAACAGGGTGATTACCAACCCAGTGGGATATATTTTTCCATTTAGACATAGTTGATACACCGACACCAGGAAAAAACCTGTTTCTTTCACAAAAGGGCTTATGGCTCCAAGATTGCCTCGGGGTTCAAATCCATATTTTACACTCATTTTTATTAGAGACTAATATCCAACATGCTAATGAACTCTTTTCTCAATTAATTCCCCTAATTACTCACCTGTTCTTATTCTGCCCAAATTCCTACCTCACCAGGCCACCCACAGTTCCTTCCCAGAGGGAGATGCTTCTAAAACACTATCACAGCAACCTGATGTTACCTGTTCTTCGAAATCGAGTCTGCAGTTCAAATCATCAATATTAACCAAATGAAATATGCTCTTCAAATAAAAAAATCAGGAAAGAATCTTTTGCTGTATCTGGAAATTTCTCTATCCAGCTAGTTCAGTGTTGACAGGTCAACAGAAAGGCACTAATCGTTACTCCAGTCCTAAAGGGTTTTTCTCTAGAGTTAAACCATCAACCCCTTCCTAACATCCAAATAATCCAGACTTTTTACAGCAAAACTGCCCCACCTCCAACAGCATCTTCTGATCATTTTTCACCTTAAACTGAGGTTTTCTTATGGCCTCATGGTCCTGCCAAGTCAGGCAAATACATACTATAAACCCTCCATCTACTCTCTTCTTTCTCCAAAGCTACATACAATAGCTGTTTCTTTTAAAACTCTCCAAGCATCAAGTACAATGGTAAGTGCTTTAAAGGGGTATTTATCTACTTCCAGCTTTAAAACCCTATGAGGTTTTTTCATCCTAATGCACACCCCCATTTTACAGAGGAGAAAAGCTGAGGCTAAGTAACTTGCTCAAGGTCATGCTGGGCAGGGACCAGAATCCAAGTCTGACCTCCAAGTTCCCTGACCTTAACCCTCAGGCTGTGACTTCCTTCTGCTACCTTTCCTCCTCCCTGATGTCTGCTCTGTGGTCTTAGACAGCCTCTACTTGGGCAGGGCTCAGTTTCTCCAGAGCTGCCTTTCCTTTAAAGGCTAAGCCTTTGAGAGAAAAATCAGTATCCATTCCATCTTTTCTCCACGCTCCTCCTTCCCACCTGCACCATTTCCCCAAGGCCCTCGTCACAGCTCCTCCTCTAGGGCCGTCCACCCCGCCCCGGCCCCAGAACAGGTCCCCTTCTACCCTTAACGCCAGGAGAGGCCAGAAGTGAAAGAAGGGAAGGAAGGAAGAGACCACACAGCACCCCTTCCCCCAAGACTTCAGCTGAGAAGAAACTGGCTGAGGACCAGAGAGGGGTGGTGAGGGCTGGGGAAAGATAGGCAGGAGGGCAGGGAGCGGGAATGACAAGGGTGTGCCCTTGGGGGTAGGCGGGGCAGGGGAGGGGACGGAGTGGCGGCGTGGGGCGCTCCGGGGCTTGCAGATTGAATGGGGGCTGGAACTCCGGGGGGAGCGGGGGGATGGCACCCGGCAAGAAAGGGATCTGGCCATTCTGAGGAGGATGTGCGCGTTGGGGCGGAGGACCAGAAGGGGGATGCAACGAGGGAAAGTGGAGGGAAGAAAGGGCAGGGAGGAGGAGCGAGCAGGAAACGGTAGAGTCGCCGGCGAGCGGAGAGGAGGATGGATGGGAACCGGGATGGTGGGACTCCGGGAGACCCCAGCACCGCGGCTCCGCGGGGAGAGGCGGGCGGGCTGCAGGGGGATTCGGGGTCCGCGGAATGCCGGGAACCGGGGCTGGAGGAGACCCTGGGGCGGAAGCTCTTGAGGCGAGCAGCGGGAAGTGGGGGTTCTGGGGAGGCCAGGGCCAGAACAGGGGGCGTCCCAGCACGACGAGGGTGTGTGTGTGTGT